>JADLZN010001438.1:96181-153780 GCA_018155175.1 Sinocyclocheilus anophthalmus
CTGCATATTGATATCTATTGTGTACCAAAATGGTTGTGTGCATGCACTGTAGAAATCAGATGAATATCTTGATGTGTTTTGGCAGCTATGTGGAGTGGTCAGTTTATTCATTTGACTCAGGCCTGGAACAACTATAAATGTCTTGATCCCAATGCCACCACATGGATGGACCGCTTAGGAAAGAGTGGGTACCACACTCATAGCATGGGGAAACTAGACTACACGTCAGGACATCACTCTGTCAGGTGACTTTTGTGTAGCCCCTAAAACGTATTTGGACACTCAAATATACACTTTCATTTCGAAAGTGGGTTGGCCAGATTTTTCATTGTCTTTGAAATACATCTCACCAAGGCTGTATTACAGTAAATACAGTAAAATGCTAATATTGTGAAATATTATTACTATTTAAATGAACTGCTTTCTGTTTGGATATATTTTCAAATGTAATTCATTTCTGTGATATAAAGACTGAATTTTCAGTAGCCTTTACTCCAGTCTTCTGTGTCAAATGATCCAAGATATCATTCGAATATGCGGTTTTAGCTGTATTGAAAATTTGAAACAAATATACTTTTGAGTCTGGAAATTCGCTGTGTTCAGTAACGTGATGGAGGCGCCCGCCCCCCGTGGACCAGAGACGTTCCATTCCTGCTGAGACAAGAGGGCCGTCCGGTCACAGATCTGGTGGGCGATGCATCCACAAAGAGGGTGATGACTAAAGACTGGAACGTCACTGATGCTGCGGTCCAGTGGATCCGACACACGGCTGTGTCTCTCGCCCAGCCATTTGCACTATATGTGGGGCTGAATCTCCCTCACCCGTACCGCACAGACTCCCTGGGACCCACAGCCGGGGGTTCCACCTTCCGCACCTCCCCGTATTGGCTAAACAAGGCAGGTTGCCTTGTCTGATTTAATGGAGACATGAATAACCTGTACATTTTAAAATCTTAATTGAATTGGAGTATTAAAACATTTAAGATTTTTTCACTGGACTGGATTTGAATCTAAGAATCAGAAACCGAACAAGACTTGAAATCTCCACGCAGTCTGTTTAGTTTCAGAGGGAAACTAATCTGCACACTGTTTAGCTATTCCCTTTATTTTCTAAATAGAATGGCAGAATTCGATCTGAGATCTTGGCCAGTTAAATTAAAATGTTTAATAGTGACAGACAAAATAAAATAAAAAAATTTGAAAACAAAAGTAAAAAAAAATAAACCTTTTTGTCCACTTTGTAGTTATAACAGTTCCAAACATATACCATCAAATATTATATAATTTGCTCATCAATGGGTTTCTGCCATTTCATGTCGTCGTCTTTTTTAATTAATGTTTCTGAAGACTTAACACAACCATAGTGAATTTATGTGGCAGGGGCATTGCTAGGGATTCTAAAACTCAAATTATTAAGAGCTGTTTTCTGTAATTAAAATAAAGCTAAAATTAAATAAAATATAAATATTAGGTCAAAACTAAAAAAAGAACTGAAATAAAATAACTAACTAATTAACTAAAAACTTTAAAAGTAAAACTAAAGTTACTAAAAAATAATTAAAGATATTAGCAATATTAGAAAATATGTCATAAGAAAATTACATGACAAAATGACTAAGACTTAAACTAAAATGAAAATGAAAATTAACATATAAAAATAAAGGTTAATTCAAAACAGAGTCAGTCTCACGGTGGCAGTTTATCTGTAGCAGTAGTTAATCTGAGGTACGCTGACAATGATTGTGTTTTCTCTCAAAGGTTTCTTATGATCAAGTGTCTGTTCCAAAGTGGTTGCGGGTTGAAGACATGCACCCTGTGGATTACTACTCCACCTTCACCAAAAATTGCAGTGGCCACTTCACAAAAGAAGAGATCAGAAACATTAGAGCCTTTTACTATGCCATGTGTGCTGAAACAGACAGCATGTTGGGTGAGCAGCCAGATCCATGTTTAAGTGCTGTTTTGTCACTGGGTTTGATGTAATGATATACTGTGATTTTTGTGTCTGTAGGTGAGGTGATAGCTGCTCTCAGAGACACTGGCTTACTAAACAGGACAGTCGTACTGTTCACTTCGGATCATGGGGATCTAGCCATGGAACACAGGCAGTTCTATAAGATGTCCATGTTCGAGGGCAGCTCTCATGTCCCTCTGCTTATAATGGGCCCAGGAGTGAAGTCTGGCTTTGAAATCAGTCTACCTGCATCACTAGTGGACATTTATCCCACTGTGCTTGGTAAGGCTGGGAACTGATTGCACCACTAGTATTAGTATAATGTGGTGTTATAAGCTGAGGTTCAGTTATTTAAAATAAAGCATGGCTTGGTATTTGGGTGAATCTTAGCCCAAAAAAAAAAAGTCATACTTCAGCCCATAAACATAACAAGTGGGTAAGATTTTGTATTTTATTTAGCAAGGACATATAAAAATTGACCAAAAGTAACAATAAAGGCATTTAAAATTTTTAAAACTTTTCTATTTCAAATAAACTCTGTTCTTTTGAGCTCAAGAATCCAGATGAGCCCAAGTATCACAGTTTCCACAAAAATAATAAGCAGCACAACTGTGTTCAACATTATATAAGAATAAAATAAGAAATGTTTCTGAGCGCAAATCAGCATATCAGAATTGATTTCTGAGGATAATGTGACTGAAGCTGGGTAATGGGTGCGTGGATATATATATATATATATTAATATATATATATATATATATATATAAATGTTTGTGTATTATGTTTTCATTGGTTTCCATCTGCTCTATATGTTTTTGTTAGATCTTGCTGGTGTTCCACAGCCAGGGGGTCTCAGTGGTCACTCACTGATCCCTCTGATTTCTGGGGTCAGCGTTCAGTCAGCAGAGCCTCATCCCGGCTGGGTGCTCAGTGAATATCATGGTTGCAATGCGAACGCCTCCACATATATGCTGAGGATCGCCGAGTGGAAGTACATCACATATGCAGATGGATTGACCATTCCCCCACAACTCTTTAGTGAGTTTCTTCTCATGATAGCACTGCTGATGATGATGTGTAATAAAACGTATATCTTCTTTTGCCATAGTATTCTGCATAACCGGCATGTGATGTCCCCAGGGACGCGGGAAGTAGGGGTGCTGAGGGGGCTGCAGCACCCCCTGTTTTCACATGGTTGCAAATGCAGCGCCAAGTTTGTTCATTTTACATTTATTCAGTTTTAGCATTTAATAATTTATTTGTAATGATCTCTGAAATGTAAATTGTAAGTGGGCTATAATAAACCCATGTTTATCTTTATAAACATGATACAATTTTACTTGTGATGTTTTCTATATGGGATGATTAGCCTAATCCTCATGAACACGTGACGCTAGCACCAACCTCCCCCCTCCCCAACACGGACACACACAGCACCCCCAACCGAAAGCATCTTCCCGCGCCCCTGGATGTCCATGTTATATATAACTGTTTTAAGTAACTGGTTTCAATGTTCTCTCCACATAGACTTGTCCAAAGATGAATCAGAATTGAAAAATGTTGCATCACATTTCCCTGATGTATGTCAGGACTTGGACAAGCTGTTACGCACAATTGTGGACTACCCCAGTGTCTCCCAAGCTGTTCACAGCTACAATAAGCAACAGTTTCTGGAATGGAAGCAAAGCCTAGGAGACAGTTACTCCCAGGTCATAGCCAACCTGCGATGGCATATTGACTGGCAAAAGGATGCCAAGTCCTATGAGAGAGATATTGAGGAGTGGCTATTAGGGTTGGATTGACCATCAGATTTGTAACTGTCAATGATCAGCACAAGCAAGACATGATTCATGTTCCTGTTTAAAACAAAAGAACAATGTAATCTGTATAAGTCAAGGCTTGCCACCCAATGTACCTGAAACATAGTTTGCCCCATAAAGAGCTTACTATAATTATTACAGATGCACTCTAGTTGTAAAATAACTTAAAATATATTATTTTTATTTGGATTTAATAATTTAAATAATGGCCCTGCCCTTAGAAACTGGTAGGATTTTTGTTTCGTTTTGTTTTTTTCAAGGCAAAATAGCACATTTAAACGTTGACACAAAGGCTACAATTTAGGTAATAAAAGACCTGAAAAATATAAAAAATAATATTTAATATTAATATTAATATAATTTGAACAAATACAATATTAATTATATATATATATTGTGTGTGTGTGTGTAGCGGTACAAGTAAGCTTTTCCTTTCAGCAAAAATATAATTTCTTATTGTAATTTTGGGACAAATTATAACCCGGACGTGTTTTCATAAGTTTCGGTCTGTTCTATGTGTTTTTGTTAGATCTTGCTGGTGTTCCACAACTACTAGATAATAATATGATGGTACCTTTTTTGGATTTAAATAATTGTATTAATTTACCATGGTATTTACAAGTTATCTGCAAAAAATGCAATGCGTCCAAAAATATGATTACGGTTTTTGATCATTATGTTTGTTTTCGTACGTGTTTTAGGATGATTTTAGCAAATTCCCAAAGGTAATCAACAAGTGGTGATGGAACATAGTTTATGTAATACTTCGCACTACCGAAGGGGGGTGACATAAAAAGCCCAACACTTTCAAACCCAGAAGAGAATCGTGAAACGTGTGTGTACAAGCAACAGCAGACAACATTGTTGCTGTAGACGCGCAGTATTGATGTTTGACTTCTATAGCAGCCCGGGTCACGTGAGGATCCCAGACTTGAAGACGAGCTCGTCGCTGCGTGTCGTCCCGTGTCTGATCAGATGTTTGCTACTCGAGTAGGATGGGCTTTCACACCTGGCGCTGTTTACATCAGACCTTAAGCGACTTCGGAGCTAGTGTTGTTGTTTAGGCGTTTTAAGTTAGAACGCGATCTAACGTTAGTAAAATTAAAAACAGGACGACTGCGGACTTTTTTTTCATAATTGTTCGTGATGTCGGACTGCAGCTCGTCGGGTTCAGATGAGGATTTGGACCCGGAGATAGAGCTGCTGGACGAGCTCGGCGGCACGCTCACTAAGGTAACGTTAAACATGAGAGTACTGTAAAACACTACACTTTTAAACGTGTTTTTTAGTGTGCAACAGTATTTGGGACTGGTTTTGTGGAAATTAAGGTTAGTGAATTACTTCTGTTTGTTTATATGTGACTGAAACGTCGCAACTTTTGGGAAGTTTTGAGACTGCGCGTGTTTGCCCGACCACTGCAATCAGTAACATATTCGCGATGTCCGACTGAAACGATACGGTCTACGTTGCAGTGAATCAGGTGAACCGTTTTGTGCCAACCGCTCGAAACGATTCTGACTCGAGCGGTTCTCGAGCCAGTATAACTTCCCTCGTAAATCCTAAAATCGTCGATTTCAGGCATGTCAAAACTAGCCGTGGTGAAGTTACTGATTACAACATTTTATGATTTTTTTTTTTTCATTTAAGCTAAGAAGTGTGAATACATTTTAGTAGCGTTTATTGTAAATTCAATAGATATAGGTTCTAAATGACTTTGTAATGAGCGTTATAAAGTAGATCATAATGAAACGCAGTAAACTCATTGAAAAAAAAATTTTTTTTTTTTTTTTTTTTTTTTTGTTTTTTTTTTTTTTTTTTTTTCAATCATGGCAAAAGTTTGGCTGTGCCAAATGTAGTTTTTGCAAAGTTGCTGCTCAGTATTTGGGGATACTTTCACAACAGTTTCAAGTCTAAGTTCGCTTGGTCAATTCTTCCAATGATACAGCAATACACACAGAGAATTGAATTGCGTTACTCTCAGACACCTGGTGCATAAGATAACATAAAACAAGATAGGTACAGATGAAATACAACTATACAAATATAAAAATAAGGTAAAATGTAAAAATATATCTATATATATATTATGATATAATAATATAGCACAAAAAAAAAAAAAAAACGATAGGACAGATAGAGTGCAAACCAGTAAATGGTATACTGAAAAACAATGATAAGCATATCAAGTTTTAAAGGCTTTTATTGATTTATTTTATTCATTTATTAATTAAGCTTTTAGCAATTATTTAAAATACACCTGATCACTCTACACAATAATCTAGAAACAATGTGAATGAAAACCACAACAGCTTAAGCAGCAAACTTTGCAAAACACAACTTATGTCACTGCCAAAACTTTTGGGGAGTGTAGTCTAAAATATAAATATAGAAATGTATCGTAACGTATTAGAGCATGTAGTTGCTTCCTGACATAAATTAATCGCTTTTTTGTGATGATCCAACTACTAAGCTGATGTCTTTTATGTTTAGATGATTATTTTGTCAACAAAATAGCAGTCATTGGCTATGACTCCACTTTTCGGGGAAAACCTTAATTTTTACATATCTTTTTGTGAAAAAGTACGTCAATACATTTGGCACTTATAGTACAAGTTATATTTTTCTTTCATATTTGAAGTAATTTATTTACTACTTTTAGGGAAAGCTTTATTATTATTTTTTCTTTTTGAAGGAGTGAGAGTAAGTCAAAATGTTTGATTTGTTTTATATTTTAGGTAATTTTTATATGTATGTGTGTATATATATATGTGTGTGTGTATATGTATGCATTATATTTTTCTCTTTAACCTCTTTTTTGAAAGCATAAGTTTATACATTTATAAGTTATGTTAAGAAATGTATACTAAATAAACCCAATTAGTTATTGTAGTTTGGGTAATGTTCAGTTAAAGTCACCTGCTGAACTTTGAAGCCTTTAACCCTCAGGAGGGATTCATCTTTATGTTGCAAGTACTTGAAGAGATAACTGTAAGCCGCATGATATGAATAACTATCTCTGTTCATTTTCAGTGGACAAACTACATTCATGGATGGCAGGACCGCTGGATTGTGCTGAAGGGCAATATTCTCAGTTACTACAGGTCAGCAGATGAGAAGGAGTTCGGCTGTAGAGGGTCCATCTGTCTCGGCAAGGCTGTCATCACGGTAAGGCTGATCTGATCTGTAGAGCGTCCTGTCATGTTTATCTGTATGATTATCAGGGGCTTAGCTTGACTAGAGTATCTTGACTTCACAGTGGTGTGAAGAGCTGACATGTACCACAGTGTGAAAATATTTGAGACGTAATGCTTGCTGCTCAACATGCAGCGTTTATCCGTCTGCTACTGTCAGCGGGGAAGATGTTGTACTTGTTTTGGGGGTTTCTCTTGTTTCAAGGTGGACAAAGCAGAAGATGAGGTTGAGTAGAAAGTACAAAGGTACCCCACTACTTTGAACAGACACATCCTAGTGTCATCCACACTGAACATCCTGCAAAACCACATCTGAATACTTTATGGAATTATCATTATAAATAATGTGGCTTAAAAGATGATTATTGATTAACTTTGCAGCATTAACACTGTTAGTTTCCTATTTATTACTGTGAAGCTGGATTAAAACAATCTGCATTAGTGCTGGGCGGTTTGACCAAAAATATGTATCACATTTTTTCCCTAACTATACCTTTATATTAATCAGAATGTGTGAAACCGTTGCAGAACCACTGCATTTTAATCAAGAGCCAAACAAACATGCTACATGAGAGTTTTTGAGTAAAATTTGATGCTCTGAACTTAGCTTGTGATCTGATAAATGATTGTGATTGTGAGGAGACCGAAACGCAGAAGGCTGAAAGAGGACGCAAGTCACTCTCTCTGACCGCAGGGGGCACTATGGAACAAGCTGCGCTACGTGTTTCCTCGGTACCGCTGTAAACAAAGCGCTTTTAAATGCTACATTAAGTTAGTAATATATGCATTATATGGAGGTAAAGATGAAAAGAAAATACCACACAAACTTTTTTCTAAAGATAGTCAGTTCCCCTCAGATACATTCACAAACCCCTCAGCCCCAGTTCAGTATTTAGGATTTTCTTCCCAATATTTTGTGCATGGTGAAGTGAGTTCTGCCTGTTACAGTATTTTCTTTTTGCGTCCGTCTTTCAGGCTTCTGTTAACGGCCGTTTGCAGTTGGTTTATTTGCCCATTAACAAATTAGTTATAGTTTTATTAATAGTTCTAAAAGTTTTCCAATCATTAGTCAGAAGTGTATGCAGTTAACAGGGATCCTCTCTCAAGTAAACGACGCTGTGTTCGTTGCGTAGGCACTTGTAAATACCTGGAGCCAAAACTTTAAAAATATTTTTGTTCATTTATTTTACATGTTCTGGTTTAATCAGATCAGATTTTTCTATGAAGAAACTTCTTTCGCACAAAGAACCTTTTGTGAAACAAAGGTTCTTCAGATGTTAAAGGTTCTTTATGGAACCATTAGACAAAAAGGTTCTTCTATGGCAACATGAAGCACCTTTATTTTTAAGAGTATAGGCTATACTGACAATATACATTGTAATGTGTGAGAGGCATTTGCAGATCTTATGCCTTAACCTAGTAGAAGACCAAGCTGTTTTAGTGTTTTCATTTATGTAGAACATGACCAAAAATACCAAAACGCAAAATCTGGAAAATCATGTTGATGTTTAATTTGTACTATATAGCCTAAAGGTTTAATGAAGTGCAATGCAGCACCTGCACTGTTACTCTTCTATCTGTATTTCTTTCTTTCTGCATCTGTATTTCTATTTGGCATTCGTGCAGGTGGCCATTTTTAGATATTGTTTTTAAACACAACATTCAAACTTCACCCCTCCTTGCAGGCGGAACGCCACCATTAGCCCCCTGTCCCTGACTTGATACCATCAGAACACCCTCAACCGACTCAAGAGACTACACACGGAAAGATGAATTTAGTGGTATTTTGCCATTTTAAATAGTGTGTTTATCATGCATAAATATAATTTTTGTATATTAATGAATAGTTATTCGCTAATAGTTAGATGACTGGCTGTAATTTGCGAGCGAAATTAGCCATATTCAGTAGTAAACAATAATTACGTGTCATCATAAAGACATAATTACACTGTGTAGTAATCTATCAGTTACAGACAGCAGTCAATAAGGCGAAAGCAACATACTGAACTGTTTTTGTGTCGAGACAGGAGAACTTGGCGCACTAGCTTCTTGAACTAAAATAAACGATAACTTCCTAATGAAGTCCCGCCTCACTTGTGCCACACGTCGTTATTAGCTGGAGCCAAAAGTTGCAGCCCAGAATCGTCCCGAGCACAGCAAAAAGAAGAAGCAAATAATAACTGTACAGGCAAAGGGCAGTATCTCTGTAGAAACAAATCCCACCACACACATCTAGTGGATCATAAGTAATGATTGAGAGGGATTACTTTTGTACGAGTCTTTATTTTATATTTTGGATAATTTCTGCATGAATTCTGCATGAATTTTTACTGTCAAGCAGTCCAGAATGGTGTATATAATCTTAAATGCTGGACGTTTCGCAGTCAAAGAATTTGCTAGCTTTTTACTGCTTTTTAAAATCACAATGAAATTGATTTGCAAAAGCAACCGCTTTTCTGATAACGATGGATATTAGCTCTTATAGCATTTGCACTACTTCTGAATTTCATGTATAAAGTGTCTGCAACAATTAGTCACAAATTTAGTGCTGGACTTTTGTGGTTTATCATTTGATGTGATTTTTGCTAGTATTTAAGGGCTCATTAGTTTATGTGTTCATTGTCTGATGAAGAGCCATACGGGTCGAAACGTCACCAACCTTTCTTTTTTTCTAACAAATTGTATTGTATCAATCACAAAAATCGGTGTACTTGCTGGGCCTTACTATGCACTTTAGCACTCTTACTGCAGAGCACTCATAGATCTGCAAGGATTTTCAAGTATTACTTCACTTACAATGCTTTTGGGAAGCAGCCTGTGATTCTAAAATAATCAACTTTCGATGCTTTTGGGAAATGTGACCCAGGTCATTTTTATCTGATACTCCTAAAACATAAAACAGTATCACTGACCGGAATAAACATTTTGTAAACATTAGGTATTAGAATGTATTTTAGATGCTTTTAAAGGACTTGATTTTAGGATGTATGTAATGCCTCAGCAAATCAATTTAAAAAATCTTTTTTTGCATAGTGTCTGTCATGCTTTATCAAGCATGTCATTTTAAAACAAGATGCTTCAACACCTTACCTCAGTTAAAGTGGCAGTGGGATGGGCTAGAGACTGAAAAAGCAATGGTTTATTAAGAGTGGGGGTATAATTCACAGTTCCTCTTATAGAATCTTTCTTGCATAACCAAACAGTACTTTTGCCTTGGGCTCTCGGGTTCTTGCATTTTGAAGTACATGGTGTAGGCTTTTTTCATCCAAACGATTTGAAACTGGATTAAGGTAAGGTAAGAATAAAAACAAAGATGAGGGTATATTATATCTGATTTATCATGACCAAGATTTTAGGATACTGTAGGATACATTTAATTTAACTGGCAACTTAAGGTTTCAAGTCATACATTTTAGAACCCTGTTTTATTGATTTGATGCTCCAAATCTGATAAGAATAACTGAAAATAGATATTGAGGATGTGTGCCACAGAAAGTCCCTTGGGTGAGATTTCTGTTGTTTATTGGGTGACTTTATTTTGAAATGTTATATTTTGTAATGTAATTAAAAATGTAATTAATTTTGTACACATAAAACAATAGTTGTTTTTGATTTCACTTAAGGGCAAACCCAGGAACATGATGGGGCCTCTGGTAGTTCATTTGCTTTTACAAGGTAATTCATCTCTTTTCTGTTTCTCTTCTTCATACATTAGGTGCATCTGATAAGGGTGTACAGCATTAAAATCTATCACTCTTTTTTTAATTATGTGACCTCTGCAGCTTTTCAGGTCAGGTTATTTAGTGTCTTTATGAATGTTGTTGTCTTTTCTTGTATCGGTTCTTGGTAATTTTACTGGGTCTAATGGTTACACACCATAAAGTCTGTGGCTAAATTTCATGTCATGAAGGAATTCTTAACAACAACTTAATTTCAAATGATTAGTGCAAATTCAACCAATATCGTCAGACTTTTTGAGCAACAGGGAGGGTAGTTTAATGTGTCAAGTGATCTTTCCAATCCAATCATTTTCGACATGTTTTTAGATTTTTTTTAGATTTTTTAACTGTAACTGCAGAGGCGAATGATGGAATCGTACATGTATCACTTGTAGTAGTAAAGCCAATCAGTATCACTGATTTCAAGTGGGCCCAGGGGCGGACTTACCAATTAGGCAAGGTATAGCCATGCCATTAATTATGAATTTATCAGTCATTTGCATGCTAAAGTCAATTTCTGCATAGAAATATTTTGCCAAATAGAAGCAGAAAATCGTGCTTTACGCACTTTTATGAGATTGGGTTAGCCTACAACAATGAATTTGTTGACTATTTTACAAATGGGAATACAACAAATTCAAATGTTTTACATTCAAGCTACCCGTAAATAGTGAAAAGTACTTTAAAAGCGTACTGAACGAAAAATAAAGTAATTTTACTAAGAGTTTTTAAAGCATGATAAAAAAAAAAATAGGCGAAAAATTATTCTACATTTAGGTATTCAGAACAAGAGCATCATAAAATCCGGAAAATATAAGCATCGAGGTAAGTTATAGGACAAAATTGTACATATAGCCCATTATAATTTGGTTTTATTTTTTATTGTTACGGGACTTCTTATACGGAATTATAAATAAAATGCAAATTATAATCAGGCTGTTTTAGGTTTCCTTATTTTTAGTTAGACATCCACTCAATTAGGGTTACGAAAAAAACATTTATCGCCCCATCTCCTCGGTGCATGATGAACTTTAGTTCTTTTTTCTGAGAAATGCACGGGATACACTAATGGAAAGATTTCTATTTTCTATTTGAATTTATTTCGTTGTTAAAAGGAATAATTTAAAAGCATTCTAAGAATTGAATCATGTATGTGAGGCAATTCGCTGAGTTGGAGCGGCAGAAAGCGTATGTTTTCTTTATTTTATAAAAGCAGAACGTTTTGTTGATATTGTGAGTGCACACAAATAAAACTAGACCCTTTACAGTTTAGAATGATGATGTATTACTCTTACCTTTATGAGCAAAAAATGACGGCGTTTGTACGTTGTTCTCCACTGTTCAGAAAAAAATGCAAAGTGATCGAGATGCCAGCGCGCTTCAGCTTCCACTCTCTGAACGACGAACAAAAAATGCTCCAAACTTTTTTCTAAATTTACTTTATAAAAAACAAAACGAAATATAATCACTTTTTCATTACATACAAAACTATTTTAATAGCTGAAAAAGTAGCATAAGCTGTTTTGGGAGAAGGGGGAAAAAAGACGGGCTAGGGCCTATATTTGAGACCCGTGCAGGGCTCTAATCTACTTCATCCAACGCTGTTTTGTTCTCATCTGTGAGCATGCTCTTGATATATGTATTTTACCATTTTGTTGAGTTTAAAACGTGACACATTCGTCCTGCTCTCACTGATCATTTGAAAAAACATGAAAGAAAGCCATTATAACATGTACATGAAAAATGTAGAAACATTGGACACAACTATGGGGCACAATTGAGCAAGCATCACAACAAAAAAGGAACCACAAGGTTGATCTAGGAAAATGTGTTAAAATGTATAGGGCTCCATTCCTATATTTTACCTGGGGCCCCCAATTCACTAAATCCGCCCCTGAGTGGGCCACACCCTCTGAATGTACAGTATGAAGCGATATGATATGACTCCACCTGAAAACTGGAAGTCCACCTCCATCCAAGAAAAATGTGTGCAAAACATCACATAATTTACTAACTTTGTATGATCCCAAAATGCAAGCATTCTTGAGCTGCAGAGTGAAAGGCAAAGCAAAAGCATATATACTACTTAGATATAGTCTTCTATTTTGTATCATTAAAATAATGTTTTAATGAGATATCTGTATTTACTGTGGTGACTTTTTTTTCAAATGTATTATAGATTTTCAATTACTTATGTGTTTATAAGTAATTTTACATACTTTTGGGTACAAACAGGTAATTTGTGGGAGGTCTGGCTTGGTGTCTCGCTTGCAGCACCATTCCTCTGGTTAGGATACATGCACTTATCTTCTTCCAGTAAGTTCCTCACCTGGTGAACCCGCATCCAGTATTTGGGTTGCATGCTATTAGTCACCATCTTTTACTGGACTTGGTGCCATACATGAGATTCCCTTAGTAATCCTGTATGTTCTTCCACGGTATGGTTTCCCTTGGTAAACTTGTGTCTTCCCTAGACAGTTGTTTACTGTCAGTCCCTGTTGTGTTCCCTTGAACTGGCAGTCACGACAGTTTGTTTGACTGTGTTGCGACCAGTCTTACTATCCACGTTCATATTTGGATAGCGGTTGCTGAAATCCTTTTTTGGCTTCTTTAAGCCCATATACTTTTTATGTGATACCAACTGTTTATCATGGCTGCTGAAAGTGCATTCTTCAAGCATCAATCTGCACCTTATTGATGACCCGTGGCAGGGGCGTAGCCATCATTTCAGAAGTGAGGGGGACAAATGTTTATATATATAACATTTCTGTAATCTATAAAACCTACCAGTCAACAGTTTTTGAACAGCAAGATTTGTAATGTTTTTAAAGAATTATCTTCTGCTCACCAAGCCTGCATTTATTTGATCCAAGTACAGCAAAAGCAGTAATGTTGTGAAATATTTGTACTATTTAAAAATAACTGTTTTCTATTTAAAAATATAATTTATTTTAATGTTTGAAATGAAAGCTGAATTCCAGATCATTACTCCAGTCTTCAGTGTCACATGATCCTTGAGAAATCTTTCTAATATGTTGATTTGCTGCTCAATAAACATTTCTTTAATATGTATTTTATTAGTGAGAGTATCAAAATTTAAAACAGTTGAGTAATTTTTTCAGGATTCTTTGATGAACGAAGGATCCAAAGATCGTATTTATGTGAAATAAAAAGCTTTGTAACAGTTTACCACTATACCATTCCCAAAAGCTTGGAGTCGTATAATTTTTGTTTGAAAACATAAGTATAGAAATCAACACTTTTCTTTAGCAAGATGCCTTTAAATTGATCAAAACAGTGATGATAAAGACACTTATAAATGTTACAAAAGGGGGGATTTTTTTTTATAATTTCAGATAAATGCGGTTCTTGGACTTTTCTATTCACAAGAAACTTGACACAAATTCTACTCAGCTGTTTTTTAACACCATCATAATAATAATAAGTTTTTTTGAGCACAGCAAATCAGAATAATTTGTGAAGTCGTGTGAGAATATATATGAATATAATTTATCCATTAAAATTATGCTAATATTCAGCTTTGCAATCACATAAATGACTTTTAAAAAATATTCAATAGAGACATTAACAGTTATTTTAAACTAGCCTACGTAAAAATACGTTCAAAATTTTACGTTTTGCTGTACTTGGCATCAAATAAATGTAGGTTAGTAAAACCAGAAAGGACTTCTTTAAAAAATGAAAATCTTACTGTTCAAAAACTTGTGACTGGTAGTGTATAGGCAACTTTAATTATTCTCTAATTTCTAGCTTTAATTGGCTTAGAAATCAGATAACTGCTGGACAATAACCAATAATAATGATTTGTTTATATACTACAAACACTTTTTTATCACATAAGGCAGAATAGTTTCTATACTGTAATAAATGCTATGTCAATTAGCACAGCATTATTCATATACTTTATTTATTACCAGGAGATGACTTGACAAACACAAATAAACCATATATTGTCGCAGTTGTATGTTTAATGTCTTCATGTTTCCAAATGTTTCTGTTTTTCTGTGAAAACAACTGTTTCATACAGCAATAGCTGGACGCTTTTCACCATATTAGGAATTTCCTCGTAGACTTTCTGCACGAGAGCGCCTCGGGCTACAAGTATGAATGAAACATACACTGCACAAGTGTTTAGCGCCCCGCGATGTTCATCTCGCCATATTCTGGGTCCGAATAAAACATCAGATCATGCACAGACTATCATGTCTCTTTGAATTCAAATCTATATTTATTTACACCGGCTCTTGAAAACCTCTATGCAAACACAATTGCCTGAAAAAGTGCCGTAATCTACGACCGCTGACCGTGCGCATTAAACAGCCTTGCATACTGTGACAGCCGCGTTAGTAATAAAAACTGCGCTCGTTACTAATACGTTTTTTGTATTACATTTTTTATTAATTCAGTTTATACAATCGCCTTCATTTAGCAAGTGCACTCGCACAAACAATTTTCAAGTTCAACACTTTTGTTCCATTCAGTTGTGGATGCTGCTGATTTACCGAGACCGCCGCGGGGCCTCAGCAAGAGACATCGTGTGTGTGTATTGTGTGTGTGTGTTTTATTTGATAAAATTTTCCCCAGAAATACTTAGCGATTTAAAATGCATTTTTCCTTACAAATTGTATTATCAGCATAACAATCGAGTAAATGTGTAAAAGGTATGGCATGATGCCATCCTTCTAGAACAAAGTGCATTTATGTTAAAATTGTAACATAAATTATCAAATTTAGTTATTCGTATTTCTTTATTGCAAAACGCTAAAACTGGCACTGTTTTGGAGAGAAATGGCTCTCATTTGAACCCATATCACGGTGTGTGATACTGAACTGAGTTTCTAATGGTGTTTGTATTTGACTGTTCTAAACATTAATATTTAATGTGCAACAACAGCATGCTGTCTCAATGATTTAAAATCTATTTTTTCAAACTTTATGATATAAATGGGGATGATTGTACTGAGAATAAATTTAATCTTTTCTTCAACTGAATACTGTTTCCGTGCTGTTTTGATGTATTTTAAAGAATTGTCAGTCAAAATTAAAACTGGATGATAGATATTCTTCATTCTTTATAACAAACAAGATAATGTGAATTACAGAAAGTACAACGTTTTTAAAATGTATAAATTACGGTGTACAGCATTTACTATGAGGGGGTAGAATCCACAGCTCAATACTCACTACTCAATACTCATGAGTAATTTTAAATAGGCTACCCTTTTACTCTTACTCAAGTAGTTTTTCGGACAAGTACTTTTACTCTACTCACACTACATTTTTTGGAAGGTAATGGTACTTTTACTTGAGTATATTTTTTTCAGTACTCTTTCCACCACTGGGCATTGGGTAGGTTACTGATTGAGGTACATCTGTCCTGACAAGCATGTTTGTCAGCACCTGCACCTTCAATTTTCATAACACAGTTCTGCTTGTGGCGTTTTCCATAGGGACCCGTAACATCAATGTCGACGTAACGTCGAATGTGACTGACTGAAAGGGAATGTCTCGGAGTTACATATGGTGAACCTCGTTCCCTGAAGGAGGAACAAGAGGACGTGCCGTCCCTCATGCCACAACCGTGAACTGCGTTATATATATTATATACCCGTATGTACGGGGAGTGGCTTAGCATGCAAATTCCACTCGCCAATTGTCATTGGCATTTTATCTTAAACTCAGAGATGATTGGGCTCCCAAGTTAGACCACTAATGTCGTGTAGGCATAAGTTAATCGGTCAGACTGATGAAAAACCAGGGAAACAAAAAGAGAAATTTTTGAAAAGCTACAACTCATCCAATAATGTTCTCCAACTTTTATCCCACAGGTGTTCTGCTGAATGATGCTTTGGCATGGTATGTGAGAATGCCAAAGGAAATTCACGGCCTCAAAGGTTCCTGTCTGGTTATACCATGTTCTTTCTACTACACATCATACCCACCCAAAAACCCACGTAGAGTTGTGTGGTATCAGTGGGTCTCTAGAGGTTATCCTTTAGTTTACGATCCATGGTATCCAAATAAAGTCATTTGGAAGTTCAGAAGGCAAACACGTTTATATGGTAATCCTTCAAATTGGGATTGCAGTCTGCTGATTACGGGACTGGAACTGTCCCATCATGGACAGAAATTATACACATGGATTGACCCTGAAAATGTTGGAAAGAGCACCTACAAATTTTATGATGTTACCTCTACAATTCTTATCGATGGTGTGTAAATAGTTTTGGAAAATTGACTTCCTTCTAACTAGTTTATTAAAACATTTCAAAATAAAGGCAAGGCAATTTGCCTGAAAAAGTTTTATTTAAACATTTCAAAATAAAGGCAAGGCAATTTGCCCGAAAAGGTGTATGTATACTCAAGACAATAAAAAATAAGCACTTTTCAGTTTAATTTAATGAAATGAGAAGTTTAAGTTATATAGAGATAGCCTATAGATATTTTTCAAAGTGAAGACAAAAAGTCTCGGACACTTTCTGGCTGTCAAACTTTGTGAAATGTGTTTTATGTTAAAATTAAGTATATTTTACTGTGACACAATATGAGAGGAACTGACTTCATACATCTATGAAAACTGGGCTTGAGACCAGTTGAATAATAATAATAATAAAAAAAAATGTGAAGCTAGTTCTGAAATTATTTGTTTGCAGATGCCTGTTGATTTTGTATCTAATGCAAAGAAATTTAAATATTTCTAAGTGTCCAAATACTTAAATATTTTTAAAAAGTATATTATGTACAAAGTCTAATGTTTCTGTCCATTATAGCAAGTCCACCGCAGCCCAGCATCAGTATTTATGGAGGTAAAAGGACGGGTGATGCCATCACAGTAGAATGTTCAACTTTCCACACGTGTCCATACAGCAAACCAACCATCACTCTGAACGGTATTGAAGGAAATTACCAAATCAGGGATGAATCTATTAAAAACGGCCTGTGGAAAACCACTCTAACACGCACAGGTGTCGTAAAGGCAGAGCGCTTGAAAATTGAGTGTTCAGTAACACATTTTGGTGGCATAAAAGCGACAGCTACTCAAGAGAAAAGTGCACAATGTGAGTCAACACAAATATGAACTGCTTTGTGTGCTATTAACTGTAAGCAGGGACGTGCACAGACATTTGGGGGCAGGAGCTCAAGTGAAAAAAAGGGCACTTCTAATATATATATATATTTTTTTTCTAAACAAAACGTAAAATATAACGGGGTGTGTGATATTAAAAAAAGAAAAAAATGATCTCAATATTTTCTGGGATTTCATCGATAATGATAATTAGACGATATTTTGCTGAATGTGTTATTGCGCTGGTATATTAAGGACTACCGTAGACAGCTGACTCCTAAAGTTTTTGATATTCTGCATATTCTGTGTGGTGATCAGTTCATAGCAGTGATAGAAATTAATCTTTTCCAATAAGTTTAAATTGATTTTTTACCTTTTATGTAGGGTGACCATATGTGCCATTTTCCCAGGACGCGTCCTGGCCAGGATTTCTATATTGCCTAAAATATCTAGGTTTTGGCTTTGTTTGATTGTGCAGACCGATCAATATAGAAATCCTCGGCACCAGGAGCGGTCCGGGAAGAATTGCACATATTGGTCAGCTCTATTTTATGGGCATTTTTTACCTTTATAAAGCCTTTTTTTTTTTCTAAAAGTGTGCATCATCCTTTCAGTCAACTTCTTAAACTAAATCAGTCAATTAGAATAACAAGTCATTTGGGCTGTTACCAAGCAAAGTAAATCCAGTATTGACAAAATTCATCTTGAAATGCAGAGAAAAAAGAAGCTGCATTTTAGAAAGTGGGCATTAGAGCATTGTCAGCTTTTATGCAGGAATGAATGTAGTAAACCTGCAGTTACAAAATGCATTCATACTGTTTTGATTTAAAAATATAAAACGTTGATACTGATATCTGAAATTATTGTTTTAAAATGGAAAGAAAGATACTTTAAATGGATGAAAATCAAAGAACCGCCAGCATGTGCAGCAACTTGTCATTGTTAATAATGATAGTTCTAGTAATTGCGATTATGAAACGAATCATTTAACACACTCCGCGGGCTGTCCACCAATCGGTCTGGAGGGCACGGTGTCCCCTGCAGAGTTTAGCTCCAACTTGCATCAACACACCTGACTGGAAGTTTCTATGCCTAGTAAGAGCTTGATTTGCTGGTTCAGGTGTGTTTAATTAGGGTTGGCGTTAAACTCTGCAGGACACTGGCCCTCCAAGACCGAGTTTAGACAGCCCTGATTTAGAACGGTTAATTAAATTCAGGAAACAAATCAGCGTCCCATGTTGCTCAGAGATTTTTTGCAATATTGGAAATATATTGTTGGCGAAATACAGCAAACAAAAACAGGCAATTTGTGTCTAAAACTTACGTTTCTTAATAGTAAAAATTTGCTGTTTCTTAAACTGATGTATAAAATCAATATAACATTTGGACTCATGCTACTTTTTTTGGTGGAAAAAAAAAACGACAAGTCTGCGCGGGATACTGATTAAATAAAGATAAATACATTTCTGCCCCATATCCGTGAATTCTGTGACTCATGTCTAGTCAGTCATTTCTGGAACATTGCAGCTGTGTGCAACCAACCCAACCCACACCCACCACACCACTAGGTGTGTTTTTATTGGTTTATGGGGAATCTCCATCAGGCGTAATGGTTTGTTACGAGTACAAACCGAATTCTATTGCCCTACACAACCACCCTACCCCTAAACCTACCCCTCAGAGGAGACTTTGTGCATTTTTAGATTTAAAAAAAAAAACTCATTCTGAATTATTTAAAAGCCTTTTGAATTACGGGGACACTGAAAATGTCCTCAGAAATCACCTTCTCGTTGTAATACCTGTGTCACACCCATGTTATTATACAAATTTGTGTCCTCAGAAACCACATAAACATGCACACACACACACACATTCATTTAAAATAAAATAAAAAACACTCCCCAGAAAAAAAGGGCACTTTCTCTCAAGGAAGAAACGATTTAAAGGGTTTATGGGCTATGCCACCCTTGATGTATCAATTGGGGACTTTTCCACTGCCATGGTTCACTTTTGTTTTTTTCACGGGTTACAGTACCCTGGTACCTCTTTTTTAGTAAACCCGCGTTGATGGTTCCACAGTGAACCGTACGTTACCAGCAAACCGTGACAGTGTAACAACTCGCTGATCACCTGGTGGCCCTGAAGAATCGTCTACTACCCATGACGTTACTGAATTTACGACCAGGACATCAATTCTAATCACGCTAGTTTTAAATCAACACAGCCAGAGCCACCTTTTTTTTTAACAACCAAAAAATGGCTATTTTCGTTGTCTGTTGAAGTACAGACGTTCCTCTTGTTGATCGCAGAGGAGCGGATCCAGCGAGAGCTTGTTGGGGCGATGTGGTGAAAAACTTTTTAGAGAGGAGTCGCTCGGGCAATAATAGAGGCGGCTAATGACTCTCCTCGCTGAAATCCCGCCCACTCTAAAGCAGGTACAAAATAGTGTTGCCAACTAATTTTCAGGGGAAGTTGCTAAAGGAAGGTTGCTAAAAGTTGCTAAATGACATTGCGACGTCATTGCGCGGTGACGTCATTGCGTAATCACGATGCAAAATTGTCACTACATCAAATCTCAGCAAAAAAAATATTTGATATATGTTAAGTTAGATGTGTTTGTAAGATAATATGCATAATATAATAAAATATAAATAACTAATTTTAAATACAACATTTAATTTCCTTATTGAACACTCTTAGAAATTTTTACAATTACACAATTTAAGTTTATTAATTTACTATCTGTAGCATTATGCCTATCCCTGTAAATAGTCACCAAACTGTATTGTACTGACTTGCGTAGCTACCACTCAACCCGGAAAAGTCCGGTAAAATGAGTTAGGGCAACTTTTCTCCGTACTATTATCACACCGTTTCTTTACCTACATTTTATTAATTACGCATTGTCTATTTTGCGTACAATGGCATAATGGATACAGGTCTCGCTTATCGGAAAATGGACTACCTTTTTTAACTGTCTTTTCGAGATATTGTTCTCTTACTAGTCTAGGCAATAACTGCAATTCACCAAAACAAACTTAAAGTATCAAGCTACTAACAAGGTAATTAAATTAAAAAAAAAAAAAACAATTGTCAATAGCAGCCAGAGAAATTTTTAAATATTCAGGGTGGTGGAATTGTGTACGGCTAAGCCACACACTTTGCTCGTCGTTTCCTCTGTTGTGTACTATTTAGATGGGAAACAGTGATGCCTTTCTTCTCTCTGAGGATTAGGTTTGAGTCACTTATCAAAAGTTGCTAAAAGCTGCCAAATAAAAAAAAAAAAAAAAAAAAAGTTACTTTGTGGCTAGGTGTTTTGGAAAAAGAAAAAGTTGCTAGGGTATCCTGAAAAGTTGCTAAATCTAGCAACAAAATTGCTAAGTTGGCAACACTGGTACTAAACTGCAGTGGAAACGCAAACGAGAGCCGAGCGTGCACCACTACTGAGCCGAGTCGTACCATGCAGTGGAAAAACGCCATTTGTGTGCACGTGCCTGACTGTAGGTTCATGTTAAATCTCACAGTGGAACCTAATAAATGATTTCAATCCAATTTCAGGTGTTCATCATAAAATAACGATTGAGCCTGAACTGGCAGATGTCACAGTTGGCATCGCAAAGACCTTCATTTGTAGCGTCTACCATTCCTGTAAGAACAATAATCCAACCATCACATGGAACTATGAGAACATGCAGGTCACAGAGAGGAGAAAAGCACTTTCAGGTTTAAATCAGATCAGCTATTCCAGCATAACCTTTCTGGCTGCAAAAGAAGATAATGGGAAGAAATTGATTTGCACTGCAAAATTTTCTGGAGGAGACATTTCAGCTTCTGTTGTTTTACATGTACAACGTGAGTAATTTGTAAGCATCACGGTATGCTATGTCATTTCATAACAGTATGTCTATCCAAGCTCAAAACTTGATCTTTAATATAGTTCTTAATTAGTTATGTGACTGAAAGTAGAAAATATCGAAAATGGTAAAGATAATTTTTAATTGTAATTTATTATTATTACTTTTTTGTACCTTTTTTTGTTTGTTTGTTTGTTTGTTTAATCTACCACACAGCCATTAAATGTTCTCCAACTTTTGTACCACAGGTATTCTGCTGTATGATGCTTTGGGATGGGAAGTGAGTATGCCGAAAGACATTCATGGCCTCAAAGGTTCCTGTCTGGTTATACCATGTTCTTTCAGCTATAAATCAAACCCACCCAAAAACCCACGTAGAGTTGTGTGGTATCAGTGGGTCTCTAAAGGTTATCCTAAGGTTTACGATCCTTTGCATGCAAGCGATGTCATTGAGAAATTCAGAGGAAAAACTGATTTATATGGAAAATCAGATTGGGATTGCAGTCTGCTGATCAAAAACCTGGAACTGTCCCACAATGGAGATAAATTATACACAAGGATTGACCCTGAAAATATTGCATGGCAAAACTATGAAACTGTTGATGCTACCTCTACAGTTCTTGTCGATGGTATGTAAATGTTTGTGGAAAAATATTGTTCCTCTGGAACAGCTATGATTGTCCAAGGGAAATATTGTGTGGCCAGTAACAATAAATACTTCCAAATAAAATCTCCCAAATTAACTTATTTCTAACCAATTTATGTTTAAATAACATTTGAAAGTAAAGGCAAGGCCATTTGCCCCAAAAGTATATTTTTATACATGTCTTTGCATTATATGTCAAAATATTCAAACAAGTGGCATGGTTAAAAAATATATTTTAAACATGGCTCAGATAAGCTCTAGAATCACTTGTTTGCAGATGCATGTTGGTTTTCTATTTAATGCAAAGAAATGCTGATATTTTAAATTGTCCAAATAGTTTTTGGGGCCAATTCTACTGTTTCTGTCAATTAAAGCAGCTCCACAGCAGCCCAGCATCAGTATTTATGGAGGTGAAAAAACAGGTGAAACCATCATAGTAGCATGTTCAGCTTTCCACACGTGTCCATACAGCAAACCAACCATCACTCTGAACGGTATAGAAGGAACTGACAAAATAAAGGATGAGTCTGTTAAAGACGGCCTGTGGAAAATCACTCTGACACGCACAGGTGTTGTAAAGGCAGAAAGCACGACTATTAAGTGTTCAGTAACACATTATAGTGACATAACAGTGACAGCTACAGAGGACAAAATTTCAAGATGTGAGTAAATTAATATGTTATGCAGTAAGTTCACTTTAAATATCACAGCAGAAAATATTACACTATTTCATTTCAATTTCAGGTGTTCATCACAACATATCGATTGAGCCTGAACTGGCAGATGTCACAGAGGGCGTCGCACAGAACTTCACTTGTACCATTTACCATTCCTGCCAGAAAGAGAATCCAGCCATCACATGGAACTATGAGAACATGCAGGTCTTAGAGTGGAACAAAAAGCATTCCGATTTAGATCACTTTCGGGTTGCATTTTCCAACATAACCTTTCTGGGTGCAAAAGAAGACCATGGGAAGAAACTGATATGCACTGCAAAATTTTCCGGAGGAAACATTGAAACTTATGTTGTTTTGCATGTAAAACGTGAGTAATTTGTTTGCATCATGTATGTAATTTAATCTCTCTATGTCTCATTATTATAGTAGTGTTTTATCTATTTTTGTTTTTTGTAAACCTTATAACTAAAGAAATTAGAAAATCTCTCAATGGTGAATATTCACCATTCAGAATATGCCTTGTAATGTCTTCATACTAAATTGTGGTTGATGTTTCATGCATGTATTTGTTTACTGAATTGAGAACTTATGATTTACACAATCATGTGAACGACAAGTTATGCAAAATAGAATTTGTGTGTTACTGCATTCAAATGTCACACTTCACTTACGCTATAACCAACCATAATTGTTTCATATCAATTCTCTTACAGAATATCAAAAACCAGTGGATCAAATCCTGAATGAAAGTATGTGTTTTCCCTTTTGTAGCTGCTCTCATATTTGTATTACTGTATTGCACTGCACTCATAGGCTTTTTGGCAATGAAATGTTAAGTTCTGTAATAATGATTCATTATATATCATTTTAGCCTATTTCCAATACGTGGCAGATGTGATACCCAAGATCACCGCGTTGCCTCATTCGTGTGTGGTAATACCGTGCAGTTTCAAGATGGAGGAGGAATATGTCACTCGACTTCGAGTTCTTTGGGTCACCAAAAAAGGTGGTTTCATGTTCCACACCGACCCAGTCGATGTCTTGGACAACTTCAAAGGCCGCACAAGGCTCCTCGGAAACCCGGATGAGCAGAACTGTACTGTGGAGATGGATAATGTGCAAACTCATGACAACGGGCCTTTCTGCTTCCGAGCAGAGAGAGAAAATGATAGATACAGCTTCAACAACAGCTGTGTGTTCATTGTCATGAGGGGGTGAGGAAATGTAACCAGTCACTTCACATACTTTTGAAAATGTACTTCATCCATCATATCCCAAAACTAATGTAATGTCTTTGTGTTAAAAAAGCACCCAACGAGCCTGTGATGTCATCCCTGCCTGAAGACATCGAGCCCGGGACACGAGTCGCCGTCAAATGCTCAGTCAACCACACATGCTCCTCTCACCCTCCCCAAATCACCTGGAGCGTCCCAACAGCCCGAGAAACTATCAGCCACAGTCACATGGGTGGAGGCGTCTGGGAAACAGTGTCCGCTGTGACCTTTATTCCTACTGGATATGAAGAGAAAGATGAAATTGTCTGCACCGCCAAATTTTGGGGTGGTACAACACAGGAAAATACTGCCTTCCTGAGTATTAGAAGTAAGTACAGACTGATGTTAATGAGATAAGTTTGTGCATTGGTCCGTGTTTTAATATGACTTATCAAATAGAAACTACTTCATGTTGTATAAGAGTTGAATATTATTGAGGTGTGACTGGTAATCCTGTTGAAATAATATTGTAATAGGAATTCAAGGGCTTAATTTGGAGACTGTCGGGCTTTATGCCATAGCTCCCTCATTTGTGTTCATCCTCATTTGTGTGCTTGCTGGAGTCTTCATATGCAAGAGACGGCACAGGTAACTTTGCATAGCTTATTCTCATCTTTCAGAATTTTTGTATTAACTTTTGAGGTCTGTTATAGAAACTGTATCTTACACTGTAAAACCTAATTGAGATTGCTCCAAACATTTGAGGAAGCTTATTACCTCAAAACATTTGAGTAAACTAATTTTCTTAATGTTAGTGGAGCTTCAAATTTATGTGACGGGTGGGTGCTGAGAGCCATGGGAGCCAAGCCAAGCCTCGCTTCCATGGCTCTCAGACCCACACCCCACTCATCACAATGATAATATACAACTAGCTATCAAAAAGGACTGTCACTACTCACTTACAAGTAAATAGTCAAACAAAATGCAATACACTGCGTAGTATCCCCATGAAAGCGAGTCATGTGATGCGATTTCAATTTTTCCTTTCTCTTTGGAGTGTTACAAGCCCTCCTCCAGGTGCAACCACCACGAGATCTGTAAAGCTCACGTGCACAGACTCAAAGACTAAAGTCTCAAAGAAGATATTCTTTATAAAAGTTAAGAGTTAGCCACACCTACCTAAAACGGCTCGTTCTAACACTCCCCCACATACCTACGTCACTATCTGGGAACATTTGCATAACGCCACCCAAATGTTCACGCAAAGAAAGAAGGCGTAACTTTTATTTTCCGCTGTAGTATTGTTGTTGTCGCCGCTGACATGTCGTGAAGGCGCTGTGTGCTTCGTTGTGAAAGCGAAACTACTTTGTTTGGCCTTCAAAAGAGCACGATTATCGCTTTTCATGCCTGGAGCTGGCCAGAACTTTGAGGAACAACAATGTTCAGTTAAATTGTACTTGCCCCAATGATTTTGCTATGCTTATGTTCTGGTCAGTCAACATGACAAGTCTCAGTTTTACATTGTCATATTGATTTAGACACTCCGCGCCCTTCCAATCGTGATAGGCAGAGGGTCAATAACCACACTCGACACAGCCGACGGTATCGCGCATGCGACCACATACTTATGTTAACGCACTTCACTATTCCACTCTTGTTAAAAGCTCCTCGATATATAATAGCAATTTTAACTCACTCTGTTCTCTGATGTGGTATCAGTTTGGACACCAGCAGTCCCCTCCCAAGGTTGGAGTTTTCTTTTCACTCACCACACCTATCTTTCCCGGGATCTTGTATTTCGCCTCTGAGACTACAAATTTTAAACTTTCTCCGCAGTCGTGTTAGTATGCCTGAGGACCAAGCGTGCTTGACTAATAGGCCCCAGCGAACACACCGGAGTAAATAACAGCAAGTTAAACAAACAACCACAATAAATCAAGTAGTCTTTGTTTCTAATACACTAACTAGTGCTATCTACGGTACACTGGAAGTCTGACAAGACCCCCACCACCACAAGCTTGAAAACAAAGCGCAATGTGAATACTACTCTACTACACATTATGACTATGCTATGTGTTCCAAAAAATGAATATCATACTGTTTAAACACCCCTTACTCCACTGACTCATTTAAATTGCGCCTAGAATCTGTTAATAGACGGAGCAGCTGGAGCCGAATTTTTAGGACTTAGTTAATTATGTGGTTCATTTTGAGTAGGGTTTCAGAAAATTATTTGTTCTGTTTTTGTTGTAGACCACCAATCACCAGAACAATGCAATCCGGAGATGCGAATACAAGGCAGTCATTTGATTCTTTACTAAAAAACAACTACAAACTTTCTCATCGATACTAACGATACGTGATATTCTTACTTTCTAAAGCTGAAACTTTCCCCCTTGTCACTGGATGGCCTATCTCATCGATGTCTTTGCATCTCTTTACACCAGATATGAGAAACAGTGTTCAATTCTTTTTGCTATATATATAAACAAGGTTTATTTCAAACATCCCAGTAGTCCACCTAAAAGTGGTCTCACTGCTGACTTTTTTTCTTGGTTCTCTTCAACCAGGCGCGAAAACCAATAACACCAAATTCTACAAAACCGCCTGCTCCACCAGGCAAACAAAAACGCCCTTCTATACACACCCTAACTATTGCCCACCGCCCCCCAAGCCGGCTACCCCACACCACTGACCTTGAACACATACAAATGAGGCTCCTCAAGTCACCTAGAAATTCATTACCCAACAGATAGTACCCACCAACAAGCACAACACACGTAAACCACACGTGGAATGGAATGCAGTGTGTATAGTCTAAAGGTCCCAGACATTTAAAGTCTCCACTTCCTACCTTCCGGTAAAAAAAAATGGAATAGTTTAACCCATCACTTGTAGAATTTTGTAATTCAGAAGCACTGTTCTTTTATTTTGCTTCTGTTGTTTTTAAGCTAAAATCATTAACAATGCCTACCACATTGGACTTCTTACATTCTTATTTTTCCTCATGCACCCTCAGTGAGCCAAACCCCTCATATACCGGTCTTGTGAGCCTTTTTTCTTGCCCCGTTGAGTACCATTTATCTCTACATTTGCTTTCTTACAGCTTGAAAATATGCTTCAAATGTCTGAAAAAAAAGCTCAAATATGACTGACCTTGGTATCTCCTTCAATCTTTCTTTAGCGGTTATGATTCTTGTTCATGCTGGAAATTTTTTTTTTACCAACATATATGGAAATTCCCGATGAAAATGTTACATGATCAAGTGCTCTGGCAGATGGATAACGTGGTTTGAGTCCAAATCACACCATTTCTCCATTCTGTCCACCTGTTCAACATTACTGTTTTATAAAAGGAAGATAATGAAAACAAATTATTTTATGGCATTATGCTATTATGAAGTGTTTCCTTTTAGAATTGTAAATGCATAAACAGTCTTTTTTGAGTCTGTAGTTTGAATTGACTATGACATGATTTTTAAGTGTAAAATCACTTTTTTGTTTTGTTTTTGTGAAATGCATTGCATAAATTCTGCTTGTTCTACCATCATTTTAAAATAAAGAAACAAACATGCAGCTTGTGGCTTAAGTATTCACAGTAATTTTTGTGTTTCAAAGATGATTTTAATATGATAGGTCAAACTGTACTTCATGATCTATGAGAAATGTGACTATCCTTTTAAAATAATATTATCATAGGAGTTCAAGGCAAGTATACCAGACTGCACCTGGGGCGTGGCTCAATGTGTTGCTCCACCCCATACATACTCTGATTGGCTCAACTGTACTTTGTATTTAAGTCAAATTAAGTACAATTGTACTTAATTCATAATAACATCAGACTGAGCTCTAACCCATTTAAGGCCTATCTTATTTTTGTCGCATTAGAAACCTTTCTTACTGGAGTAATATTTTAATAGTCTTTCTCTACTTTAACCCAAGTACGGGGTTTGTGTAGCCTATACTCCTTCCACCAGGAATAAACCTTTCATAATTAATTTCTCCCCATTGCTAATGTCAGCTGATTTTGTATTCTCGGTGCATTATAGCGAAGACTTTGTGAAACTATCAGGGGTCCGTTTCCCAAAAGCATCGTTAGCTAACTGTGGTTGTTAGTTCTATTGAACTCTACGACGGAACTTGCAACGATACACTCTTAAAAATTAAAGTGCTTCAAAAGGTTCTTCACAGCGATGCCATAGAAGAACCATTTTTGGTTCCACAGAGAACCATTCAGTCAAAGGTTCTTTAAAGAACCATCTCTTTCTTACCTTTTTGTAATCTGAAGAACCTTTTTGGTACTTTGGTTCTTTATGGAACCATTTAGACAAAAAGGTTCTTCTATGGCATCGTGAAGCACCTTTATTTTTAAGAGTGTAGGTCTTTTTGGGAAACACGCCCCAGAGTAGTTATGGGGCCGAGTGACACATACAGGCCATTCTGCAGTCTGAAGCCTGGTCCTTCTTGTTCAGGAGGTTAAAGTGGAGACTGTCAGGATTTGTGCTAGCTCCCTCACTTGAGCTCATCCTCATTGATGAGTCTTCATGAAAGAGACGGCACAGGAAACTGATTGTATGGCTTATTCTCATCCTTCAGAATTTCTGTTTTTACATTTGATGTCTCTGTGTCAAACTGGATGCCAAATAGAAAGTGAGGATGTATCTTAAGAAATGATCTGAGGCATTGAAACCAAATAA
The DNA here is from genome assembly GCA_018155175.1 of Sinocyclocheilus anophthalmus. Classification (NCBI taxonomy): domain Eukaryota; kingdom Metazoa; phylum Chordata; class Actinopteri; order Cypriniformes; family Cyprinidae; genus Sinocyclocheilus; species Sinocyclocheilus anophthalmus. The sequence goes on from JADLZN010001438.1 coordinate 125,041, forward strand.
TTTTTGCATGCTGGAAAGTGTAGACATTCAAGTATTTACAGTGTAGTTCCCTTCCTCTTTCTGACGCCAACCTTAAACCTTCATTCACTTAATGAATTTTATATTTTGCCATGCTTGATACTAGATTCTTACCCAATCCATTGTTTGAGCAGGGAACGGTAGTAAAACAAAAAAGGGAAATTATAAATTTAAGCAAAAGACATGAGTGATAATTTATTTTGAAGCCACATTCACTTCTCTGTATGGCATTTCTAATGGTTACAGAGAACAGCTGAAGAAAACCAAATATAGGTAGAAAGTACAAAAAAAACCCTGCAATTTAATTGGTACACCAGTGTAGCGCCCTAAACGAACATTTCCATTCTTAAGACGGCAATCAGGAGACTGACAGGACATTTGTTACTTTATTTAATTTTTCAAGGTACAGTCTGTTTTCTTTATCATTTACATTTGGTAACACTTTATTTTAAGGTGTCTTTATTACACATGTTACATGTACTTACTATTATGATAACAATTATGCATAATTAATTATGCATAATTACATGCAAGTAACCCTAAGCCAAACCCTAATGCTAACCCTAACCATATAGTAAGTACATGTAGTTAATTAATATTACTCAGTACCTAAATGTATAATTACACTGTAACAAGGACGCTTTAAAATAAAGTGTAACCTTAAATTTTAGCTACTGTATTATTTACATACAGTAATTATTTATACAATTAAATTATAACTTTAGAATGATAAATGCTACATGCATAAATGTGGAACAAAATTTGAATATTTCCAAAAACAAATGCAAGAACGGCAATAACAGTTCACAAAACAATATAAACTATTCAAATGACTGTTGACCAGAATTAAGAATTCATTATAATAATTATTAAGGGTTATGATTCTGATGCTGAATACACCAACATGGATGAACTCAACATGTATGGAAACGTCTGATGATGATGAACAACACCAGGTTTGACACAGTGTTTTTTAAATGCTCAAAATAAATACATACATCAGATTGTATACTTTCAGAAATAGCCAGTCTGTTTTTTGTAGTCAGTCAAGATGCTTGTATTGAGTTTGTCGTTGACTTGCATTGATTTTACATAGATGTTGTTGTCTCTGCTCTTCTCTGCTATTTATTAATGTTTTCCAGCATATTTGTGTGAGAACATAACCATAAATATAACAATAAAAACAGATCAGAACGTTCCATCCATTCTAACACCTTGATAATTTATTTGCATAAATTATCAGTGGGTGGGACATTCTCATTCTAAACTAATGACAAAAATCTGTAGTGCAGGATAAGTCTATATTATAATATATTATATTGTTATACTTGTATATCATCCATATAAGACCAAAGTGCGTGGTACGTGTCAAGATGTGGAAGCTTCTGACACCAAGACGTGTTCCTTATGTGTGTAAACACACTTGGCAATAAAGCTCTTTCTGATTCTGATGTCAGTATCATTTCATAGCAGCTAACGTTCTGTTGCAGTCAGAGAGAGTCCAGAATCCAACACTGCGTGTTTGCACAAAAAGTTTAGGAGAATGAATTTGCCATAAAGAGAAGAAACACCACATGTATCAGTTGCATTCCCCACATTTCCCAACAGATCATCAAAATACAGTTTTCTTCCCAAAAATTCATATATTTTTTTAATTGACTATGATTCTGTGCAAGTGCTTTTATAAACATTTGCAGTTTGTCAATATAGAGAAAGACTGAGTGCTAGGGAGGGGAACCAGTTAATGCCTTTATGTATCAGAGGTCAAAGTTTCTGTAAGTCTGTAGATGTAGAATGTGGCTGTTACGGGGCGAACGAGACGTGAGACGTGCGGATCCATATGCAAGGCTTTATTCAAAGACATGGTCAGAAACAGGCAGGGTTGAACACCAGCAAACAGATATGTAGAGGGTAAGACACAAGAGTATTCCTAGAGCTAGCGTGGGTTTTCGATCAGCGAACAGAATCCAGAGGGCTTGACAAGAGGGGTAATCCAATAAACACAAGCAGAAGGTCAGGAAACAGACAGCAAGGCAACACAAAGTGGCTAGACTAGAACTGGAACTAGGAACTAGGAACTAGGAACGAGGAACTAGGAACTAGGAACTAGGAAGGGTTCCATAATGCCGCTATCGCTAGAAGAGTGATATGCGTTAAACAATACTCGGCAGCTTGACGGGGATCAGAGTGAGTGTTATATAGGGAAGGTGTGATTGATGACAGCTGTGTGCAACCAGTGCTGTGTGCAATCAACTGTGTGTGTGTAATCAGTGCAATGGATGATGGGAACTGTAGTCCGGGTGAAGTGCAACAGTGGTGTGGTGCAAGAATCCATAGTAGTGGGAGGGTGACCTCTGGTGGCAAGCAGACGGAAGTTCATAGACCGGATTCGTGACAGTGGCAATGTTGCAAATGGTAAACTGTGTTGCTGTATACATTAATGCAAATTTGTTTCACAATTCTTACAGAATCATTGACAGTATATTGTTACTGAATTAATCAAATTAGTGATTTTGATTAAACCAAATGTTTTTGGAAATAATATTCTTTGTAACAATGATTGTGAAAGGAAACATGTATAATCCTAATCAGGCATAATAAATTCAGATGACTAGCTGTGTTACACATATAGTAATTTTATAGTACACATAATTAGCACTCGTGTATTATAAAGGTCTTAAAACAGACCTTTTTGTCAGAGATAAGACCAAGGAAATATGTTTCATCCTGGGGGTGGAACTCACATCAAAATACTGAGTTTTGTGAATATGCTTCTCCTTTCTCTCACTTCTCTTATTTTTTATTTTTCTCTTCTTGATAAAAGGTTATTTTTCCATTTCTCTACAGAAGACAATTGAGAAGCTAAGAATGAAAAATTGTGTGTCGCAGGTTAATGTGCTTCAGAAGAAGACAAGGGATGAAAAAAAATAAATTATATATATAATGAAAAACTACAATTTAGTTGATAAACTAAAGCAATGCTGCATTTCATCCATTATTAACATTTTGTTTATGTATTGACCCAGGAACATGAAAGCATTGCTTCTACTTCATTTATTTCTCCAAGTTTGTTTTCCACAACCAAATAAAATCATATACAACATTCCCCATATCTTACACACACAGAAAAACTTTATACAGTGCCATCTACATGCGTGTTGACACTGTCACATTTCACATGTTCCGTTTAAAGACTTTTGGCCCCGTCCGCCTTCCATCGTATGTCAGACGAAACCGTGCCATTCTTTCACACAGACACAACATGCAGACTTATTAGTGACATGCACTAACTAGTTGTCGCCTTTACTTACACTGTTTGATAAACTGTTAGATTAATTCATATCGAGTAAAAATGTCCAAACTTTATCATTGTTATCGACAAATTTTACTGCGATCTCGATATATCGATTATCACCCAGCCCTAGTCAGATTAGACCAAACTTGCAGGAAAACTTCATCCACCATTGGATACCTTCATTGAGGCAGTTGGGTGCACCATACAAGAGCATCGCTTTCCTTTTCTTGTTGTATTCATTACTCTAATAAAATGCATATTCAATGTTGAAATTATGTTGTGCAGTGTCAGCAAACGAGGCTTTATCCTAACCTTGTATGCATTGCCAAAGGACTTTCTTGTAATATGCATAGCTTCTGTCATGAGCAATTTTTCAGCAATTCTATATCTATATCTAAAACATCTCAGTCTCAGATAGAAGAAAATAACTTCTCTATTCTCTGTTACTCGGTCTATAGGTCACACTTCTTAAGATCTTTTCTCACTTTTTTTTTCTTTTGCTTACAGTTTCTCACATTTTGCAGTAGATGTTTCATCCAGTCGACTTATTCGCATGTGAGAATGCTAAGAAGGTGAGAATAAAAAGGATAAGGATATATTACATTTGGTGTAACATTTGAAAGTGATTTTAGGATACTTAAGATTTCAATTTTCATAAATTTTAGCGTCCTGTTTTCTTGATTTGGTAGTCAAAACTTCATTGATAGCATTCAAAAATTGAAAAGAACCATTATTTAGGATGTGCACCAGACAATGTCTCTTGGGTGACATTTCTGTCTTCAATTTATTTTGAAATTGTATTTTTTGTACATGTAAAACAACGATTTCACCTCAGGGCAAACCTGGGAACATGATGGGACCTCTGCTAGTTCATCTGCTTTTCCAAGGTATAGAATATGTTTTCCTCACTTATTCATATAATAGATGCAGCCGATAAGGGTATACAGTATAAGAAAAAATGTCACTGTAGATATTTTTCAAATATTTTTAAACATTTTCTGACCTCAGAGGTCAGGTATTTCAGCACCTTTATTTCTGAAGATATCTGTTGTCTTTTCTTGTGCTGCTTCTTTGTCATTTTACTGTGTTGCACAACTGGCAGACTAGTAAGTATGTGGCTAAATTTACGGTCATGCATTTTTAGAGCCTATAGCTGCAGTTGGTTGGAAAAACGATTCCGTATTTATGTGAGATCAGCCAAGGAATTCTTAGCCAACATAATTTCGGTCTAACATGATAACACTGTAATAGCCTACTGATTGATACAAATTAATCCATTATTGTCAGACTTAATCATTTCAGCAAAAGGGAAGGTATAATATTTCTTGTAATATTCAGGGATGCAAACTTGTCAGCGAAATTCACCGTTCTGAATAAAAAATTGGTAATTTGTGTGATTTGTGTAGATCCAGTGAGTTTTTAAATTGTTTGTTTGAAATCATGTGATTCGGATAGAGGGCAGGAAGTGAAAAGCTGAATGGATGAGATGGAGGAAAGTCCATATACTGTACTGGGTTAGACACTATTACAAGAGAAAGGTATAGACCCTTTTTCAGTTAGTAAAAATTGTGAAATTTTTTATAGGTGGAGGCAGAAAGATTACACTAGCTAGCAAGTTTTGTTGCTAGCAAACTACAGATGTAGTTCACGTGGTTTCCTTGTGCTGTAAACAAAACTTGGTTCTCGCAAGACTACACTCTTCTACCCGGAGCTTACTCTCACGAGACTACACTAATCTCCCCGCAGCTTACATTGCGCCTTCTCGACGCTACGTAAAATTTATGCTTCAAAACACCTTCTCATGAACGTGCCTGCTTGAGCGACCGGAAGCTGGAGATTAGAGTTTATACATTTTAAAAAATCTATATTTGTCTTCACTAACGCATCATTTAGCTTTAGAAGGCCTTTATTAACACCCCGGCCGTATGTGAGTAGGTTTAGATGATGATTGCGACGGATGCAGGATGGATGCTCAAAAACAGGGGCACCGTCACTGCCACAATACAGCTTGGAAAGAGCCAGGGCGGGGGCCGCACGATTAATCGAAATTAAAATTGCAAAAGGAGATAATTGCGGGGAAATTGTTAGGGGGGGGGCCCCCACCCAAAAAAAAAAGCTGCGATTGTCATGCGTATCTTTCAGTGAAACAGGTTATGTGTCTCCCTGGGACAGTAGTAAATCTCCATAAGAAGGTCAGAGGGCGCTCTCGCACTGAAACTCGAAATACACCCCGCAGAAGAAATCAGGAAATTCCTATAGCGGTTGCTGAATAAACAGACGATTTAACTGCTGTCATTGATTCAACGTGACTAATAAACACACGACTATGAAATATATGGTTTATCTAAGTTCGTCTTATAAAAACTGGTTTATTATAACTAAATTATATAATACTGCAATGCGAATATGGGACATAGCCTATATCATGCCCCTTAGTATACTATGACTAGGTTGTTGCATGATTTGGGTAGAAGCAAAAGCATATCACAGAAGAAATTTACTTCAAACACTTGACTGACGTTATGGTGTGAGTTTGGAGTAAAACATGTTATTAAATGTGGTATTTTCACGTGCTTTCAGATGGAACAGCATTTACTACACAGAGCCGTAGTTCACTGACAAGCTACGCAAACAGCTTTCATAATCGCAGAATGATATCTTCGATTTCATAATCGCGCGATTAACTCGTCTGCGATTATGAGCGTGATTTTGCGTAGCTTGTCAGTGAACAACAACTCTGTGTATTAAATGCTGCTCCATCTAAAAGCACGTGCTGGAGATTTACTACTGATTACAGAACCGGCTTTACTGACAAGATGCGCATGACAATCGCATTTGATTAATCGTGCAGAATTGGAAAAGTAGAAAGTAAGCGAGACGACACAAGCGACTTCCTTTATGTTTAGCCACTGGTCGTTAGTTAACTTATTCCCCAATTTCTGATTAGGTGGGCATGCATGAGAAATCTTTAGACTCATAACCAAACCATAATCCATAAAAGACAACAGTTTATTTAACCTCAACTGATATTAAGTGTGATCTGCAAATGCAAGCATTTTTGATGATAATTTCTGTCCAGTCCACTTGTTTTATTATAGCTGTCGTCGTTTTTTTGTCTGGTAATGGCAGCAGGTATGTGATAAAATTTCTAATTGGAGCCTCTACTCCATCGATTCTGACACTCAAAGATAACATTTTAAGCTCCTAATGTATAGCCGACTCTATGCTGGTTTGTATTGGCCACCTCCAGGTATTCCTTTGTTTTTTGCCTCCAGCTAATGCTGTGACGTAATTGTGGCATTGGCACGAAAAGGGTCTATTAACAGAAAATCACAACATATGTTAGACATGATCCTTATGTTATGAAGAGGAGCGAATTTTCAACAAAAATTGAAATACTTGCCTGCCATTGAGGCAGTTGATATAGGCTAAGCAACTAACTCTGATGGCAAACAAGCTAAATGAATCCTGCATTTATATGGGATGCGGGATATATCATTCCTGAAACTTTGCTGCATGTACAGGGTGTGTGGCCATTGGTCCTGTTAGCAGCACGTAAAACAAAATTGTATTCAAATTCTGTATTGATTATAGCCTAGAAAGCAAGTAGCGCTTCCATATAATCACTAAAAAGCTGTCACTCACTTCAGTTTATCTCACAATGGTCGTTATAATCAATGAAGCTCTCTAAACTGCACATGTTAATCTTGGTATCCATTGTGTCTACGAACAAATAGATATGGGCCATATCTATTATCTATTCGTAGATCTAATTTATTATTTTATCCTAGACCACATTTGACCACAAGCACTATCCCCATTATTTCTCCCCTTATGAACAACACATTTTCGTAAACTATAAAAGCTCATTGTGGTTTCTCGGTCTGACCGATTGTGAGCATCACTACACAAAGCAAAACATACCGAAAGTTTTTATTTACAATGTGTTTTTGCTAGAGTGAGTATGTAGCAATAACCGGCATTCTCGTTGAAACGGCATGCCAATTTCATTTTGTTTTCGCAAGTTTACGGAGTTCTACAAGCTCACAGATCTTCCTATTATAACAAGACAAAAAGAAAGTGTTTAAATAAGATATTCATTGTGTAGTTAGTTATCGATTATATCAGGAGTTTTCGCACGAGTGAGCTCGGCCATTTGCGCTATAAGGGAAGCGCCCACTTGGTTTCTCTACATACTTAATTCACAGTTTGAAGAAAAGTTTTGTTAGTCTAGGGGCCAAACGTCCACGTATACTGTTTCAGGAATGACAAATGCGAGTGTAAAAAATGTTACGAGTGAATCTGCCAAATTGTGCCGCGAATCATTGCTATGATTGACAGTGACAGCCGATATCAAAAATAGAGCTGTGCATTAAGGGATGTCACCTTTTTCACCCATGATGAGTTTGCATCCATGGATGTTTCTAATCCATTCATTCATAACCTATAATAATTACAGATAGAGACATGGTGCGTTTATGCCATTGTAAAGTGTTTCAAGGTGGGCCTCACCCTCTGTATGTATGAAGTGATATGATACAACAAGTCCACATCCAAAGACCTAGCAAAACACACACCAAAACAACACGTAATTTAAAGTAGGTTTGCACGGAAAACATTTGCCAGTCAAATCACTTTACAGCAGATAATGCATACTATGAAGTATTTTTGTGATTGAAAGCAGAAAATATATTGATTTAAAACAATAAAGACATTTTTTTTTAAGTTTAATTAATCTACCACACAGCCATTAATGTTCTTCAACTTTTATCCCACAGGTGTTCTGCTGTATGATGCTTTGGGATGGGAAGTGAGAATGCCAAAGGAAATTCACGGCCTCAAAGGTTCCTGTCTGGTTATACCATGTTCTTTCAGCTATACATCAAACCCACCCACAAACCCACTTAGAGTTGTGTGGTATCAGTGGGTCTCTAAAGGTTATCCTTTAGTTTACGATCCTTTGCATCCAAGCGATGTCATTGAGAAATTCAAAGGCAAAACTAATTTATATAGAAAATCAGGGGATTGCAGTCTGCTGATTACCGGACTGGAACTGTCCCACCATGGAGAGAAAATATATGCATGGATTGACCCTGAAAATGTTGGATGGCGCACCTACAAATTTTATGATGTCACCTCTACAGTCCTTGTTGATGGTATGTAAATATTCTTGGAATACTTACACTGTAATATCTGTGACTGTAGTGAAATATTGTGTGGTCAGTAACAATGGACATAAGAAAATGCTTCTTTCAAGTTTACATTTTTCAAAACATCAAACATCAAAACATTTTATGAAATTAATTTACAATGTAAAGTAAAATATTGCTCAAAATGCAGACAAAGAGGCTTGGATACTTTCTGGCTGTACAGCGTTCTAAAATGTGTTCATAGAGGAACTAATTTCACACATCACAAAAAATGACCTCAAGACTAGTTAGTAAAAAAAAAATGAAAACGTTTCTAAGAAAAGGGAAGTTAGTTCTGAGAAAACCTCTTGCCTATTTTTTCTTTTTTTTGCCACTCAGTCTTGTATCTAATGCAGTGAAATTCAGATATTTGTGAGTGTCCAATTACTTGTTAGGGGTCACTTTTATAAAATGATATAATGTACTAATGTTTCTGTAAATTATAGCAAGTCCACAGCAGCCCAGCATCAGTATTTATGGAGGTGAGAAAATGGGTGACACCATCACAGTAGAATGTTCAACTTTCCACACGTGTCCATACAGCAAACCAACCATCACTCTGAACGGTATAGAAGGAAATGACCAAATCAGGGATGAGTCTATTAAAGACGGCCTGTTGAAAATCACTCTGACACGCACAGGTGTTATAAAGGCAGAAAGCACGACTATTAAGTGTTCAGTAACACATCATGGTGGCATAAAAGCGACAGCTACAGAGGTCAAAAGGTCAAAATGTGAGTAAACACAAATATGAACTGCTTTGTGTTATGTAAGTTATAAGTTCACTTTAAATGCAACAGGTGGACCTAGTACAAGATTTCAGTTCAATTTCAGGTGTTCATCATAAAATAACGATTGAGCCTGAACTGGCAGATGCCACTGAGGGCGTCGCAAAGAACTTCATTTGTAGCGTCTACCATTCCTGCCAGAAAGAGCATCCAACCATCACATGGAACTATGAGAACATGCAGGTCACAGAGAGGAGAAAAATACTTTCAGGTTTAAATCAGATCAGCTATTCCAGCATAACCTTTCTGGGTGCGAAAGAAGATCATGGGAAGAAATTGATTTGCACGGCAAAATTTTCTGGAGGAGACATTTCAGCTTCTGTTGTTTTACATGTACAGCGTGAGTAATTTGTTAGCATCACTTATTATGAGTGTGATCTCTTTGTGTCTTCTAATTATATTGGTTTCTATTTAAATTTTTATATAGATATAAATAACTAAATGTCACAGTCTTCAGCTGGTGTGCCCTAGATGGCCACCAGAGGACACTGTCTTTTGTGTGAGCACATGGCTTATTGTGTGTTTGTTGGTGCAATGTGCTCTCCTGTCTATTGTCTGACCCGCCCATCTTGTTACCCCATTATTGTTTCAGTGGTTCCACCTGTGTCTCCCTCATTACCCTCCTCGTTTGTCTCCCTATTTATTCTCCTTGTGTTTGCAGGCCTCTGCTGGTTTGTTAATTGTCGTTTGATGTATGAGTTGTTTGTACCCATGTTGCTACCGGTTTGGTGCTGCTCTGCCCTGATCCTGCCTTGCTGTGTTGTGCCTTGTTCCTGGCCTACCTGCCTGTTTTTCCCCCTAGGGGTAGTTATTGTTGATTTTTGTTTTGTTTTTATTATAAAAAAAGGCCCATTCTTCTTGCATTTGAGTCCTCGCTTCATCTCTTCATCCAACCCGTGACACTAAAGAAATTTGAAAATCTGTCATGGCCTTATGTTCATAGTATTTTGTGTTATTTTAGTTCATTCAGTATTTTAATATCTGCATACTAAATTCTGCTTGATCTTCCTTGTATTTATTTGTATTCTGAATTGTGAGTTGAATTGGTCCAGAAAATTGTGAAAAGAGCAAGATTTTGTAGTCCATTAGCTTGACTGAAGTGAAGTATGGTTTTTGACGTTTCAGAGTTGGTCCTGCTTGCCAAAAAAAGCTGCCCGGAGGCATTACAAATATGGCCACTGTGTGAGCAAAGGGACTTTTAAGTCAGTATGTTTGTAGCAGCTTACCTGAACAATAACACATCTGGTTTAATGGCACATACATTTGAAGGAAACTCTTTTGCCCCCTTGAGTATTGATGCTTGTTACTGTGTTCACATACTTGTGTAAAGTATGTTTCCTAAGGCTCAAATATGACTTTTTAGGAAGCACGGTCTTCCTAAAAAATTTTAGGAAGCATGGTTTGTCGTTCCATTGTTTTGCAGATGACACTCAAATCTATCTGCCCTTAAAACAGAGGTCTAATGCAATGGAAGCACTTATGACTTGCCTGTCTGATGTGAAAGCCTGGCTGTCTTTACATTTTCATTTTGTTTGGTTCGTTGTATTCTCTTAGTTCACCAATATTAAATATTAGTACAAAAAAATGGGGCCACATTACACCAGGTTTACTGGTTGCCTGTATAGAGTCCATTTTAAAATTCTTCTTTTAGTATTTAAATCTTTAAATGGTTTGGCCCCTCCTTATCTTTCAGAAGTTATTGGGAGCAGCATTGTTCCAGTATTGACTCCTTACGGTCACCACCAAAAGAACTGAAGGAATAGCAATCGACAAGTCAACAGCTAAGGTTAAGGGTGTAAGACATCGCTTTGCGCCTCAGGAAAGCTGTACCCAGACTGGGACAAGAGCGCGACCCTCAGGCTAGTATCTGAATAATCTCATACTATCTGTTTTTAAATCCAAGTTGAAAACCTATTTCTTTGATTTGGCATATTATTAATGAGGACGTTTTTAATTGCACTGTTTTTAGTTATTTTCTATCGTCTTATGTCTTTTTCTCTCTTTTCTTCCATGTGACAGAACATTTGATCAACCTCACATGTGCTTAATAGTGCTATATAAATACAATTGGCATTGACATGACACTTCATTTGCGCCAAAACCATAAATACAACAGGCTCAGAAAGCTTATTGTTACTTATTGTTTTCTACTGATTTTCTCACAGAGTACCAGAAACCAGTCCAGATCCTGAATGAAAGTATGTGGGTTACTTTCACATACTCCCCCCCCGACAGCATACTCTCATATTTATATTACTGTCCTCCACTCATAGGCCTTTTGATAATAAGCAACAATACCTTCAGTTCTGTGATAATATTGATTAATCCATTATATGATATATCATTTTAGCTCATTTCCAATACATGGCAGACGTGATACCCAAGATCACCGCGTTGCCTCGTTCGTGTGTGGTAATACCGTGCAGTTTCAAGATGGAAGAGGAATATGTCACTCGACTTCGGGTTCTTTGGGTCACTGAAGGAGGTGGCTACATGTCCCACACTGACCCAGACAATGTCTTGGACAACTTCAAAGGCCGCACAAGACTCCTCGGAAACCCGGATGAGCAGAACTGTACTGTGGAGATGGATAATGTGCAAGCTCATGACAACGGGCCGTTCTGCTTCCGAGCAGAAAAAGGAAATGAGAAATACAGCTTCAAAAACAGCTGTGTGTTCATTATAATGCGGGGTGAGGAAATATAACCAATCACTTGGGTTTGCAAACTTCTGAAAACTTCACAACAACATTTACAACAACTGTATTTCATGCATCACATTCCAAATCTGATTGAATGTCTTTCTGTTAAAAAGCACCCGTCAAACCTGTGATGTCATCCCTCCCTGAAGACATCGAGCCCGGGACACGAGTCGCTGTCAAATGCTCAGTCAACCACACATGCTCCTCTCACCCTCCCCAAATCACCTGGAGCATCCCAACAGCCCGAGAAACTATCAGCCACAGTCACATGGGTGGAGGCGTCTGGGAAACAGTGTCCGCTGTGACCTTTATTCCTACTGGATATGAAGAGAAAGATGAAATTGTCTGCACTGCCAAATTTTGGGGTGGTAAAACACTGGAAAACACTGCCTTCCTGAGTATTAGCAGTAAGTACAGACTGATGTTAATGGGATTGGCTTGTGCATGTTAGACTCTTTGGTCCATTTTTTCAAATGATTGGTCAAATAGAAACTGTATTTAATGATGTGACTGTTAATCCTTTTAACAATAATTTTATTATAGGAGTTCAGGGGCTTAGATTGGAGACTCTTGGGTCTAATATCATTGCTCCCTCACTTGTGTTCATTCTCATTTGTGTACTTGCTGGAGTCTTCATTTATAAAATGCGACACAGGTATGTTTTTTTTATTTTTTGGGGGGGGCTTATACTTCAGAATGTCTGTATTTAAATTGTAGGTCTCTACAGCCCTGTCCGAATGGGATTAGTTTTACATGGAGAGGTGGGGTTGAACAATTATTACTAGAGCTTCTCAGTGATTTTAGTTCCATCCGAATGTGCCATCTCAGTGGACCTAACTGATATAATAAGCAACATATTATAAACATATTATAAGCAACGTAGTATGCACAGGAAGCAATGTGGAATGCACATGATGACAGGGAGGTGACGGCGATGCACATAAATCAAGTTACCCCTCCCACTTTTGGTAGTAAGAGATTTCTTATCCTGTGTGAATTGGCCATTAATATTACAGACGTCCTGTGGTAAAATTACTGCATCTACCCTTGTAAAACTAATCTCGTCCAAATGGTGCTTATGTCAAACCATCTAGAGCCACCAGGAGGTCAAAGTTGCACTGATTTCTGCTTGTAACTTACATTTAGTCAAAGACATACTTTAACTCATCCTAGATACTTTATCAGATCATCTCCAACTTTGGGTCAAAGAATGTTGAGACAGTGCCGTTCTCACTGTTCTCAACCATCCTAATGTAACAGCAAACTGTATCTCACTTTTACATTGTCATTTCTGATTGTAGACAGCTTCATCCAGATATGCAAGGGTCACAATCGCAATCTGAACGGAGGTATGTGAGGAATGACATTAATTTATCAATTTTCACTTATGAATCAATGTTAAAACCTTTGGATTTATAATATACTAGCAATTTTAACCCTGTTCTCTAATGTAGGAGGCCAGTTTGGAACAGATTATCAAGGTGGGGTTTTCTTTTTATCTTTGTATCTTTGTATTTGTTCCTGAGATTAAATTTAACATTTTTCTCCCAGCCGTTTAAGTATGTCTGACAGAAGAGCAGCTTGGACTAATAGAGGAAACAGGAGTGATAGAAGGCAAGTACAACATAGAAAGGTCAAAAAAAGTTAGTGTTGGTATTTATTTCTAATGAACTAACTAGTGCCATCTACAGGGACACTGGAGATGATACTCAAAGACAAATGAGGCATGAACAAAGGTAGGCTGAAAATATAATTATAATTTGTATTACATTTGTAGTCAAACTATTTAAACGTCACATCTCTCAACAGACGGAGCATTTGGAGCCGATTTTCTAGGTAATGAATATTCACATTTTTGTATTCATTTCATGTGTTTCATTATTAAAATCTTCAATTGTATTTATTTATTTATTTGTAGACACCAATCACCCAGCACCAATGCAAATCTGAGAACAGATTACAGGTATTAAAAAATAATAATAAATAACAAAACAGATTTTCCTAAGAAAGTAGTTTCTATTAATGTTCCTAGTTAAAAGACACATATGACTGATAATTAACATTAATAAAATCTGCAGGTGAATATTGATTCAGTTATTGATTGTGCGGTACATTTAATTAACTACGAAAACTATTTCTCCAATTACCTTTCGACATTACACTTCAGCCACTCAGGCCGTCATTTTGATAGCACCACAATATTGACACTGAGAGGAAATCATTTGACAAATGTTCTACAGTTGTGTTTGCACACTGAACAGAGAAAGTATTTAAACATGTTAAAAACAATTCCTCACAGCATCACACATTTGTGCTTCTACCCCCACTCACTAATGAAACACTCTTCACAGAACAAACAACATTTGTACGGTGTCAGGAAACAAGCCTTTCTCCAAACCTCATATGCCGTCACCAAAGAGGTCAGTGCATTGAACCACATCTATGTTTCTTAAAGGGGTCATGAACTACATTTTTTATTATTTTATAATGTTCTATGTGATGCACCTATAATGTTAGCAATATTTTTACATCAAAAAACATCATAATTAGAAGTAATAGGCTATTTTCTGTCCTGTTTTTGAACCTGGATGCGAGCAGTGCAATTCAACACAACTAGAGACAGAACCAATTGCAATCATTGATATATTCTTCACTGGATGCGGCGCTGCAAATCTCCAACAGTAAATTGATGCTCTGTTCTACTTCTGATGCTCGTGCTACTGTACTTATAACACGAAGAAATGGATTCTGCACTAATGAGGAACTTTTGAGTTCTGAAACTTACAGGATGTTTTTATATCACAATGACCTCTGATGTGAATTGATTTCTCAATTCATGACCCCTTTAAGGCCTAAAATCATTACACAGCATGTTAAACAGCAACAAAAAATATGTATTCAGTTTCTGAGGAAAATAATACTTTTTCAGTTTCTTCCTGATTCCTTTAACTTAACAGTTGCCATGATGATGAATGCAGATATTTATGTGTTTGTTTGTTTTTCTATTCCTTTTCACCATGCACCTCAGTGAGCCAAAATCCTCAGTGAGTATATATTTTTATTTCTACCATTATTCAACTGGAAATTATTTCTATGATTTCAAAAGCTGCCCCAAAATATGTTATTGACTGACCTCTGTGTCCTTTTTTTGCCTTTTTTTATATTATATTAAGGGTTATGATTATGAGGCTGTTTACTCCAACATGGAAGATCTCAACGTGTATGGAAATATCTGATGATAATGAACAACACAATGTTCAACAGTTTTTTCTTTTTTTAAAAGCTCAAAATAATATTAATCAGATTGTATGCTTTCAAATGTAATCACTCTTTTTGAGTCTGTATTGACTTAAATGATTTTATTAATGTTGTTGTCTCTGTTCTACTCACTTTCCAGCATATTTGTGTGAAAACATAACAATAAATATAAAAGTTCCATCCACTCTAACACCTTGATGATTTATTTAGCAATTTCTTTATCAATTTCATTATCCTTATCAATACCATACTGCATAAGTTTGCAGTAAGTTTGTAAAATATGCTGTAATGTAGTATTGTTGTTGTGAAACAAATTTGCACCAGTGTATAAAATGCTTACACAGTTACCAGTATTGACAGCAAACTGCATGAACATATTGTGATTAAACCAAATGTTTTTAGAAATAATAATCTTTGTAGCAATGCTTGTGAAAGGAAACAAGTATAACCCCAATCAGGCACAATAACAGGTCCAGAATGAATGATTAGCAGTGTTACTGTCTTGACTGGTTAGGCAAGATGGATGAGGAGAAGCTGATCTAAATGCAGTTCTTTCACTTTATTTAACAAACAACACCATTCACTGAACTAAGTAAACCAAGGGCAAAAAGTAGAAAGGCTAATGAGAACAAAACTAGAAACCGGTGTGCAACAATCAGGAATGGCAACAAATGGGTAGCAGGAACAAACGAAACAGGAACGAAACATGAGAAACTAAAAGTTGTGTACTTTGTTTTTAAATTGACCACTTGTGTATTATATTGTGATGAACTCTGACACTAAATAAGACCAAGGAGATATCCTTCATCTTGCTGGGTGTGGGCCTCACACCAACAAATGGGCTGACCTTCATAAAAAAAAGAAGGAGATATCTTGCATCTTGCTGGGTGTGGGCCTCACACCAACAAACGGGCTGACCTTCATAAAAAAAAAGAAGGAGATATCTTGCATCTTGCTGGGTGTGGGCCTCACACCAACAAACGGGCTGACCTTCATAAAAATAAAAAATAAACCTTTTTCTTTCTTTCACTTCACCTATTTTTTTTACTTTTCTCTTCTTGGTAATAGGCTCTTTTCCCAATCCTCTACAGAGGACTACTAAAAAGGTAAGAATGAAAAACTGAAGGATGTTAAAGTATGCAAGTGTGTTAAAGTGCTTAAGAAGAAGACTGAAGGGGGTGAGAGAGAAAGATAGAGAAGAAATTACTCTGAAAAGCTGCAGTATCCACCTTTTTCCAAAAGAGTGTGTTTTAAATTATGGGTGGCACTTCCATTCAAAATGACTGAAACAAATAATTTCAAATAATTAGCTGAGCAACAAATAATAATTATCTGTCAGTTTGACTGAATGGTCTGTGCGGCTATTTTTATCCACCGGGAAAATAATACAAAGCTTGATTTTTAATGTGACCTTGTTATCACAATACTACATATGACATCTTTTCAGTCCGGCCGTGTTCTGTTCTGTTAATATGAAAAGGATTTCTCCGCAAATCCTCTCATCTTTGTCCCGGTTATTCACACTGCACTTAAAAACATATCTGCCTCCTCCTTTTCACTTCTAATATCAGCAATGTTTACTGTAATATTTATAAAGTTGGGAAATACAACATTTATCTTGAAAAAAGAAGGAACACACTTTGAAATATTCATCAGTGTTCCAGTTAATGACGGAAAAGTTTTGATTAATGCAACGTTACATAATATAGACTTGGATATTACTGTACAGTAGGCTCATATTTAACAGTGCTGCTGAAAGACTCATTTGAGCTTTTGGGGTTATTCATGGTCTGCTGATTTAATAGCTTTACACTTTAAAAGTTTGCTTTTGATGTTCAATGGTTGAGTGAGAAGTATAATGTCACCTTATTGTACGCTGATTTAACAAATTATTATTACTGAATATTTGAAGTGAAACTTTAAACAAGTTTGTCAGTTGGTGACTGCTTGCATGTTAACAGAAATTACTCCTATAATTTGCACAAAGCATCAGGAAAAAAGTGGATAGCCTAAGTGATAAACTGATCAGATATGCTGGACAGAATGCTGTAGATTTTAACCATATTAACTTTTAACTTTGGTTTTTGTTTATGTATTCCCAGGAACATGAAAGCATCACTTGTTTTACTTTTTCAAGGTACAGTGTCTGTTTTCCTCTTTTAGGCATGTTCGCTACAATAAACATTTATATGCAATTAATATATAATGTAACAGAAATGCATATAAATTGAGGCTTTTTCCAGGGCTACTTAGCACTATCAAATACCACATTCCCAAAATTTTGCACACACACAGGGAAAACTTTACACACAATAGTCAATACTGAATTACAACCCACGTCTGATTGACACTAACAGGGTTATTCATATTTTATTCAGGAATAAAATAAAATGAAACTATAATACAAACACAAATATACTCATTTTAATCAACGTTTTGAAAGAAAAAGTTAAACTCACAAGCCAAGGTGCACAAACATTGCACTTTTGCAATGTACATGTGTGTCTGTGTGGAATTTTGAGGGCATGTTGCCTCAAATGTGGTAGTGGTAAAGGACTACAGACCAAGATGGAGGCTCTCTAAAAACTGTAACACCCAGGTCATGAAGACTAGAGGGACAGAAATGGTTTGCAATTATGTTGAGACCAAAAGACAATAAGTAATAACCAGAAAAAAGAAAAAAAATCCAATTGCTTGGCTTCTCAAAGGTCTTCACATTAGCACAATACATTTAGTTGAATTCATAGTGTGTATCCATCCGAGAACTGTAAGCAGATTCTACTTGCTTCCTTAATACCAAATTTATTGAATCACTTCAAAACCTTTTCATACTATTTATCTCTTTTTTTATCCAAAGACCAAAATACAACAATGACAAGATATAACTATCATGTAATAACAGCTAGCCATACATATTTACACTACATGTTTATAGCAGCCATAAAAAGCTGAATCTGCTTACACTTATGTAAACTACTAAGTTTAGTGTGCTTTGGTGTCCTACACTAACAGAAAACAACATAAAACAGGCAATTAAAATGCTAAAACTACCAGCTGAAATGAACAAGCAGCCATTTATGACTCCAACTTTTGTACCACAGGTGTTCTGCTGTATGATGCTTTGGGATGGGAAGTGAGAATGCCGAAAGACATCAATGGCCTCAAAGGTTCTTGTCTGGTCATACCATGTTCTTTCAGCTACACATCATACCCACCCCAAAAACCACGTAGAGTTGTGTGGTATCAGTGGGTCTCTAGAGGTTATCCTTTAGTTTATGATCCATGGTATCCAAATGATGTCATTGAGAAGTTCAGATGGAAAACTGATTTATATGGTGACCCATTAAGTAGGGATTGCAGTCTGTTAATTAAAAACCTGGAACAGTCCCACCATGGAGAGAAATTATACACATGGATTGACCCTGAAAATGTTGGATGGAGCACCTACAAATTTTATGATGTCACCTCTACAATTCAAGTTGACGGTACGTAAATACTTTGTTCTTCAAAACTTGCTTGACTTCTTATCTAGTTGCCTAATATTGACATTTCTGCTATTTGTAGCAAGTCCACAGCTGCCCAGCATCAGTATTTCTGGAGGTGAAAGGACGGGTGACGCCATCACAGTAGAATGTTCAACTTTCCACACGTGTCCATACAGCAAACCAACCATCACTCTGAACGGTATAGAAGGATCTGACAAAATAGTCAATGACTCCATTAAAGATGGCCCGTGGAAAATCACTCTGACACGCACAGGTGTTGTAAAGGCAGAAAACTCAACTATTAAGTGTTCAGTAACACATTATGGTGGCATAACAGTGACAGATACAAAAAACACAAGTGCACAATGTGAGTAAACACAAACATGAACTGATTTGTGTGCTATTAGCTATTCACTTTAAATGTCACATTGACACCTATTACAAGATTTCAGTTCAATTTCAGGTGTTCATCATAAAATAACGATTGAGCCTGAACTGGCAGATGTCACAGAGGGCGTCGCAAAGAACTTCATTTGTAGCGTCTACCATTCCTGCCAGAAAGAGAATCCAAACATCACATGGAACTATGAGAACATGCAGGTCACAGAGAGGAGCAAAACACTTTCAGGTTTAACTCGGGTCACCTACTCCAACATAACCTTTCTGGGTGTAAAAGAAGACCATGAAAAGAAATTGATTTGCATTGCAAATTTTTCTGGAGGAAACATTACAACCTCTGTTGTTTTACGTGTAAAATGTGAGTAAACACAAATATTAACTAGTTTGTGCACTATCAGTTTAAACGTCACAATTGGACCGATTACAAGATTTCAGTTCAATTTCAGGTGTTCATCATAACATAACGATTGAGCCTGAACTGGCAGATGTCACAGAGGGCGTCGCAAAGAACTTCATTTGTAGTGTCTACCATTCCTGCCAGAAAGATAATCCAAACATCACATGGAACTATGAGAACATGCAGGTCACAGAGTGGAGCAAAACACTTTCTGGTTTAAATTGGGTCATCTACTCTAACATAACCTTTCTGGGTGCAAAAGTAGATCATGAGAAGAAATTGATATGTACTGCAACATTTTCTGGAAGAGACATTATGGCATCTGTTGTCTTAAATGTGCAATGTGAGTGATTTATTTAACATATACTGTCTCAACCATGTCTCATCATTCATATTGTTTTCTATATTGATATTGTTTATTTAGTTTTTTTTCCTGGAGTCCATGCTTACGTCATTGTTATGCCTTTCAGATCAGTTATGATATTATCAGTTGTGTGCTAATAATAATGATGAATCCTCTTATCCCTTTTCCATAATAAAGCAGACCCAGTGCTCAGTGGACTGGAGACTATTGGTCTTTATATCCTAACGCCATCACTTGTGTTCTTTCTGGTTTGTATACTTGCTGGAGTCATCATATACAAGAAACGACAAGGTAACTCTTTGTGCAGGTTTCTTTAGGCCAGGCATTTCTAAACATTTTTTGTCAGCTGAACCCCTTAGAGGTAAAATATTTACTGTAAGTATAAATGTTAATATTTAAATAATTTAACAACACATGCATGATCATGCACGACTTATTTCACTTTTCTGCAACAAAATTTCATCTCATATACAAATGTTTTATAGTGCTGCTGTTGAAAGCTTTCAGTCATCAAAACTGAACAAAAAAAGTATTTGCATTGACTTTGTACAACTAGACTTGAAAGTGGAGTCAGAAACCCAATCAAATTGAATATAATAATAATAAGCATAATAATAGTCAGGGGTTAATTGATATGGATTTTTTGATTGCCAAGAGAATAGGGTGGCAACAGTACACACAGTAAATTGTTATGTTTGTGTGCACTGGAAATCATATCTCAACTAAAGATCGCATATTACTAATTTCACATACAGTACACAGTGAATATGACAAACTTTGCACTTTTTGTCTGAGAAAGAAGTGTTGTTTGCTTTTGTTGAGTGCTAGCAAATGCTAATTAGATATCCTGAGAACAAATTAGATGTGTAATAAGTTGTTGTATCACTTACCATATACTGTATGTAGATGTTCATTGGATGATACACAGGAAGCAATGGATTATCTTAGATCTACAGTGGTGTGAAAAAATGTTGGCCCCCTTCCTGATTTCTTATTTTTTTGCATGTTTGTCACACTTTAATGTTTCAGATCATCAAACAAATTTAAATATTTGTCAAAGATAACACAAGTAAACAAAACATGCCGTTTTTAAATGAAGGTTTTTATTATTAAGGAAAAACAAAATCCAAAACTACATGACCCCAACTACAAGTGTTTGCCCCCTAAACCTAATAACTGGTTGGGCCACCCTTAGCAGCAACAACTGCAATCAAGCGTTTGCGATAACTTGCAATGAGTCTGTTACAGCGCTGTGGAGGAATTTTGGTCCACTCATCTATGCAGAATTGTAATTCAGCACATTGGAGGGGTTTTCGAGCATGAACCGCCTTTTTACGGTCATGCCACAGCATCTCAATAGGATTCAGTTCAGGACTTTGACTAGGCCACTCCAAAACCCTCATTTGGTTTTTCTTGAGTCATTCAGAGGTGGACTTGCTGGTGTATTTTTGATCATTGTCCTGCTGCAGAACCCAAGTTCGCTTCAGCTTGAGGTCACGAACAGATGGCCGGACATTCTCCTTCAGGATGTTTTAGTAAACAGCAGAATTCATGGTTCCATTTATCACAGCAAGTCTTCCAGGTCCTGAAGCAGCAAAACAGCCCCAGACCATCACACTACCACCACCATATTTTACTGTTGGTCTGATGTTCTTTTTCTGAAATGCAGTGATACTTTTACGCCAGACGTAATGGGACACAAACCTTCCAAAAAGTTAAACTTTTGTCTAGTCAGTCCACAGAGTATTTTCCCAAAGTCTTGGGGACCATCAAGATGTTTTCTAGCAAAACTGAGACAAGCCTTTATGTTCTTTTTGCTCAGCAGCGGTTTTGTCTTGGAACTCTGCCATGCAGACCAATTTTTTCCCAGTCTCTTTCTTATGGTGGAGGCATGAACACTGACCTTAACTGAGGCAAGTGAGGCCTGCAGTTCTTTGGATGTTATTGTGGGGTCTTTTGTGACCTCTTGGATGAGTCGTCGCTGTGCTCTTGGGGTAAATTTGGTCGGCCAGCCACTCCTGGGAAGATTCTCCACTGTTCCATGTTTTCTCAATTTGTGGATAATGGCTATGACCGTGGTTCGCTGGAGTCCCAAAACCTTAGAAATGGCTTCATAGGTTATACATTTCAGATGATAGATCTCATTTACGTTATTTCTCATTTGTTTCTGAATTATTTGGATCTCTGCATGATGCTCTAGCTTGAGGCATCTTTTGGTTTCACTTCCCACTTTATCAGGCAGGCCCTTATTTTAGAGATTTCCTGATGCGAAAGGTGTGGCAGTAATCAGGATGGTGTGGCTAGAGAAATTGAAAACTCAGGTGTGATAAACCACGTTTAAAAGGGGGAGAAACACTTCTTCACACAGGGCGGTAGTTTTTGGATTTGTGTTAACAATTAATAATAAAACCCTTCCATTAAATTGCATGTTGTGTTTACTTGTGTTATCTGACTAATATTTAAATTTGTTTGATGATCTGAACCATTAAAGGGTTTTGTGACCAAAACATGACAAAAAAAAAAACATAAGAAATCAAGAAGGGGGCCAACACTTTTTCACACCACTGTATAATTGTTATACATTCACTCTCTTGCTCCTTTGCTGCTTGATTAGATAATCTTTAATCATCTGATCTGTACCTTCTTTTAAAAGTTATAATTTAACATAGGTATCGATAACTTTGAGTCATATTGATATGCTGCATTGATGTTTATCACTTTTAGTCAATATGCAAAAAAACATGTGGATGTGGAGCAGTCAGCAATGAAAGGCATTAATCTGGAGGTCAAATCAAACGGGAATAAACTAAGTAGAAATCAAACAAAAGATGAAAAAGTTAGTAAAACTCACAGCATCACCTTCCATTCTTACATGACATCTGTTCCCATGCAGGTCAAAAGATGCAATGTCAGGAAACAAGCCTTTCTCCGAACCTTATATGCCGTCACCAAAGAGGTACAGCACATTTGAACCCATGATACAAGTCAATTTTTTTGTAAATTTATCCATCAAATTTTGTACATTTTTAAAAAGAACAAGATATTTTTGGTATTTAAATGAAATAACCACACAAAAATTTACTTTTCCCCATGCACCTCAGTGATCCAAAATCCTGCTCTGTGAGTATATAATTTGCACTGCGTTACACTGCGGAAAACATACTGAGATCCTTTGAGGAAGTCTTACTGAAATATGTTATTAACTGATGTCTGGCTCTCTGTTCTCTCTTGAAATATTCTATTAAGGGTTATGATTATGAAGCTGAATACACCAACATGGACGAACTCAACATGTATGGAAATATCTGATGAAAACAACATCAAAGCAAAATGGGCTCAATACAGTGTTTTTTGAAAAGATTAACAATTAATGTTAGACTTTATTAATCATTTTATTATTAATAATTGTGTTACATTTATCATGTATAAGCGTCTCTTTTTAGAATCCAGATCTATTCAGGTTGGTTAAGCAAACAACTGATCTGATTTATATTTATGAACTATATATGTAATATTATACAGATTTTTTTATTTTTTATTTTACTACTTTTGTACCTGACTATTAAATATGATTGAATCATATTGTTACATTCAGACAGTGACATACCAAACAGAAAGTGAGGCTGTATCTTAGAAATGCTTTAAAGGGGTCATATGATGTTGCTAGCTAAAAATAACATTATTTTGTGTATTTAGTGTAATGAAATGTGTTTATGAGGTTTAAGGTTAAAAAACACAGTATTTTCCACATAATGTACATTATTGTTTCTCCTCTATGCCCCGCCTTTCTGAAACGTGCCGATTTTTACAAAGCTCATCGGTCTGAAAGGCGAGGTGTCCGCTCCGCTGAATGGCCAGCTATCCAGTGCGTTGTGATTGGCTGAATGCCTCAAGCATGTGATGGAAATGTTACGCCCCTTACCATATTGTGATGCCGTCTCCCGGCATGGCGAGACAAAACCATAGGGATGGGCTATACCTCGTATTTTATTTTCGATCCGATACCGATATTTTCAAGCCCAGTATCGTCGATATCGATACCGATACCTATAAATTAAATTGATCTTTTAAATTAATAAAATAATATAATCAGTAATTATACTCACTTAAAATTAGATTTTAAAGCCATGTTTTTTTTTAAACAAAACATTTCATAGGCCTTTTTTTGTTTACACTGTCAGAAATAAAATATCCTATAATTGTATTTTAGACCTTTACTGGGGCAGTAACCTCAAAGGTGCAACTATACCCCTAAAAGGGAGCACATTAGTACCATACATGTATGCATGCTTTAAGGGTAGATAAGATGCAAAGGTGCACCTTTAAGGGTACCTCATGAAAAATAAACATGGTGTTACATAAGTAGCCTACTAAAATGTATTATTATTATTATTATTACAGTAAAGTGTGGTTACTGTAATAAAACCATGGTTAATTTTTGTAAAAGGCTGCCAGGCTGTTGTACCCCTAAGGTGAAACTTTAGCATATTTTTTTCTGACAAATTTATTAACAGCAATTACAGAACATAACACAATCCATTTTAACTTTTAACAACCAGTTTAAATAAATTTACTTGCACAAACTACACAAAGCTCATGCTCACCAGGCTGCACTTATTGGGGGGGGGGGGGGGGTGTACTGTAAAAGCACAATATTGTGAAATATAACAATTAAAAATAACTATTTTCTATTTAATATATTTAAAATGTAATTTATTCATGTGATCAAAGCTGAATTTTCAGCATCATTACTCCATCTTCAGTGTCACATGATCCTTCAGAAATCATTCTAATATAATTTGCTGCTCAAGAAGCATTTATTATTATTATTACTGCTTTATATTTGTGTGGAAACCGTCATGCATTTTTCAGAATTAATTTTATACACAGTAACAATGTTATGCAATGTAATAATGTGGCAATGGTTTCTGTAGATCTACTTAAGCTTCTGATGCTTTTGGGAAACGCAGCCCTATTTGAACAAGAACTGTGAGCCATGCTTCAGCAGCGAACGCTGTCTGTGATTGATTGGTTCGGTCTTTCAGCATTTGCGTATGTTCCCGATGAGT
Source organism: Sinocyclocheilus anophthalmus (assembly GCA_018155175.1). Taxonomy (NCBI): domain Eukaryota; kingdom Metazoa; phylum Chordata; class Actinopteri; order Cypriniformes; family Cyprinidae; genus Sinocyclocheilus; species Sinocyclocheilus anophthalmus. Next base: position 150,004 of record JADLZN010001438.1, read on the forward strand.
CAGGAGAATGTTCTATCCAAACCAATCCTTCGCTATTGCCACGCTTGTCCAACCACGAGGAACGAGTAGATCCAAGAGATTCGCAGCACACAGTCTTTAATCCAAGAAACACAGGGTATACAGGGCAGACAGGAACACATGTAGCATAAGACATTCACATGCAATACCAGACAAGGGAGAATAGCACAGGCTAGAACTTAGATACAAGGGATAATTGGGGAACACAGGTGACATCAATCATAATCAAACTAACCGAGGACAGGAACTTGACCAAATAAGGAAACACAGGAAAGACTAAGGGGGCAAAACACACTAATGTGCGTTCGGTCATGTCGAGAGATCTATTTATGAGTTGAATGCACATAACGCCACCACAAGTCCTTTTAGAGTGGGAAACTTTTCTTAAGCCCCGAGGTCCGAGATGCAATGTCGTATTGATGGTAACAATTTTTGTTTAATTGTATTATTGTCCTTAACTTAAATTGGGATCATGTTCTTTGTTACGCAGAGTTCAAAGGGTCATATAATGCGATGAAATTTTCCTTTCTCTTTGAGTGTTACAGCGTTTGGCAAAAGAAGATACTGTAAAGTTGCAAGACTAAAGTCCTCAATCCAAGAGATCTTCTTAAAAAGTTAAGAGTCACCACCCCCGCACCCCCCTACCTAACGGCTCATTCTAACACGCCCCCACATACCTTCGTCACTATCTGGGAAGATTTGCATAACACCGCCCAATGTTCACGCAAAGAAAGATGGCCTAACTTTTATTCTCGCTGTAGTATTTATTGTTGCCATGTCGTGAAGGCGCTGTGTGATTCGTTGTGCAAGCGAAACTACTTTGTTTGGCCTTCATGCCTGGAGCTGATCCATGCTGGTTGCGACTTTGCGCTGTCGATCGCCCGGATCGGCTTTCACCGTGGACGAAACAGAGTCCAGCCCGGGGTCGTCACATGTGGTTATAATCCATAATTATGTCCCCACTAAATGCAACAAATGCCTCTTTTGTAATGAGTTTTATTGGTTTTGTCTCATCGCTCCAGCCAGACACGGCATCACAGTATGGTAAGGGCAACATTTCCATCACACCTGAGTCTCAGCCCAATCACAACGCACTGGATACTAGCCATCACAGCAACCTCGCTTTTTCGACCGATGACTTTGTAAAATCGATGCTTTTCAGAGAGGCGGGGTATAGAGGAGAAACAATATTGTACAGTTTGTGGAAAATAATGTGTTTTTTAACCACATAAACACATTTCATTACAACCAAAATACACAAAATATGTTCTTTTTAGCAGCATCATATTGTACCCCTTTAATGAAATCCATGAGACCCTGTTGTATTTTCTTGTAATTTATTAAAAGAAGTATATCTTGTGCCGACTAAACTGACTTGAAAGCACCTGACGTCGTAATTACGACTTGTCAACTCGCAAATATGAACGAACGTCCCAGCAGAGGCGGACTTAACCATTAGGCAAAGGTAGGCGACTGCCTTGGGCCCTCAAAAGCCAAGGGCCCCTAAAATGCTTTTTATATGCGAGATGCGCGTTCAGTGCTGACGCACAAGTGGTTGCTCTGGTGTTGATTACCACGACAACCGTCTGTGCGTCCTTGTTGAACGTGCTTCTTAGCAAAAGTATGGCGATGTAGAAAATGGGGACGGAATCCCAGAATCTATTCATAAAAACTGAATTTACTGTGTAACGCGGAATGTGACAGAATGAACGGCATTTCGTTTGCTATTTAAGCACGCGCAACCCTCGCGGTTGTCTGTAGTAGCTAAATAGTATATTTGCCATTTAATATTCACATACACTAATCCATATCGCGGTTTGATTGAAGTGTACAGAATTGCATTTGATTTATTCATTCAATATTTGATGAATTCCGTGACTTGCTCGTTACACAGTAAACTTGTTTGTGTAGCATTTTGAATGGTACAAATTAAAGGGTTTGGTTTAATTTCATTTGAATAAAGATAGATTACGTTTTCCACCTTCATTTGAATTACCAGAAAAAAGAAAATACCCAACCAGAATTTTCTAAAATAGTAAATAAAATAAAAACTTCAAAGGGCCCATATTGTATACAATTATAATAAGTTGTTTTTGTGAATTCAATTAATTAGATATGTTTTTATTAAACCATTAAAATGGAATACAGAAAAAAAAGAAAGCGCAGAATTTGGGCCCTAAGAATGTAATCTTTGTTAAACCTTTAATATGCCTAAATTGCTGTTAAATTAAACAAGTTTCATGATTTTAATTAATTAGACAAGTTTTTTGTTAAAATTTAATATAATCATCCAGAAAAAAAGAAAAAGAAAAAAAGATTTTGGAAAAAATAAAACTTAGGCTAATTTGGGAAAAATAAAACGGATTTCATAGGGCCCTACAAATATCATGCATTTGAAGCTATAATTTTAATACTAAGCAATAGTGCATATTATATAGGGCCTATTTTTTTTTTTTTTGTGAAAGACCCAAGAAGGACCATGTCACTTTCCACACAGGCACACTTCATGATTGGTTGAAATAATCCTTAAGCATGTAAATTTACAATTTCCTTCAGTTTAATTTAAATGTGCAATTAAAATAAATAAAAAATAAATGTATATTTTAATGTTTAGATTTAGACAGCCTTGCGTTTTGTGTAGACAATTGCATAGTGAAAATTACCCCAACGCACCACCTAGTGTCCAACCTACTCTAATACTATTATAACCTGTTTAAATGTGAACAAGGGATTAACAACATTAAATATATCCTTTATTTATAACATGTACATGAAAAATTTAAAAGATTAGACACAACTATGGGACACGGTCGTGCAGCAGCGAGCAACAGTGAAAGGAACCTCAAGGTTGTAAATGTGTGAAATTGTATAGGGCCCCATTCCTGTATTTTGCCTGGGGCCCCCAAATCACTAAATCCGCCCCTGCGTCCCAGGAGGACTTGAACGCAGCATTATATAGTCTATTTTTCCACTTAGAAGCTTATTTTATGCACTGAATTTCTTGATAGATAAATAAAATTAATGGTTAAAAAATGCACTTTAGAATCAATATTTTTATGTGAGGATCGATCCATTCAATACAACATCAGTAACGAAAGTATCGATACTTTAGGATCGATCCGCCCATCCTACAAAACTAATAAAACCCATTACAAACCAGGCATTTGTTGCATCCAGTGGGGACATAATTGCGTATCGCGCCGCGTAAACATAAAACCATGTCTGCATTTGTGATCGGAGAAACGACAAACAACAAGCGCTACTCTACACTGCTCAAAACTCCCGTTTGAATCATCAGTGACAAATTATTTAAATATAAAAAACGTAGTTACAGGCTGAGTCAGAAGCGCCAGACTGTCCTTGCAATGTTGGAACTGCCCCACTTTATAGAAACAGCCTTTGAGCACAGACGACATTGTAGGCTACTCTGCAGGTTCAGGAAACAGTCCTCCGTAAAATGTGCTGTACACATCTGAATATTTGGGTTGAACTGTTCTGGAACAGTGTTGTAAATACAACTTAACCACTGATTTCTAGTTGTGTCCTCTTTTTGGAAGGCAAAACAAAGTAGTTTCGCTTTCACAATGAAACACAGCGTCACACACGGCGGGCTAGAGAACGGCGCGGCCTGCAGATTCGAGGAAGGAGCGCCCAGTGTTATGAGATTTTCGGTTTCAGTGGGCGGAGCAAACATGAATATTCATGAGTTTCCCGGACATGCAGGAATCAGGTGGAACTGAGAATTTCAGTTCACGCTCC
>JADLZN010001439.1:0-15000 GCA_018155175.1 Sinocyclocheilus anophthalmus
CCGAACAGAGCAAATACAACATCGAAAAGCAAAAACAGCACATAAGCGAATTAACACGGATCAAAGTAGTCAGAAAACAAGCTTTCGGGTCTTTTCGGTCAAATGTTGCGATAAAGGTGAAGCTTTCTGCCACGGCTTATTTTTTCAAGTTTACCTGCTAACGTTAGTTTGTAAAGCAGTCGGAAAAATGACATAACACCATCCCGATCAAACATGTGATCGTCGGCTCTGTCGGTGAAGGCATCCTCAGCTGAAAGTCTCTGCTGATAGTCTGAAACCCGGGATACATTAAAAGTTTTCGGTCATTTCTTAATTTAGAAAATAAAACATATTTCCCGCAACCAAATAGAGATTGTGCATCCCCTTGTACAACAGCGCCTCGCTCTGGTAGACAAGAGAATTGCACAGAGATAAAGCTCTGTGCTCAAGAGAAGTGAGTATGTGGCGTGCAACTATTTACTGCGTATTCTTTTGCCAATTATTCTGGCCTTAATGCAAGATATATAGAGTTTGCTTTTGAGATGTGTCTGAGATGTGTTTTGCTTTTCAAGTGTCACCTTGGGATGCATGACAGTCATACTAAACCATCATACATCAGTAATGCACTACAAAACTGTATTTGGACAAGGTAAACGTGCATATAAAATTTAATTAAGTTTTGATGTAAAAAAAAAAAAAAGATTTTCATGATTCCTAATGCATTAACTAATTTTAACAAATCAAATAAACCCCCTTGTAAATGGCTACAAGTAAATTATGCCAATGTTAATTACATTATAACAAATAATAAAATTTCATGGTAACGTTTTATGGATTTCACACTCTTACATATTCAAGATTAACCATTTACCATAACCGTAGTGAATTCTATCATAACATTCATAAAACAAATATTTTCAGTTGTTTATGAAGTGGTGAATTCTTATGAATTTTACACTCTTACATATTCATGCCTAATCACAATGGTAGTCTGAAAGTGTGTGTGTGTGTTCAAGGTAAACATCAATTTAAACAAAATAAAATTAATGTGTGGTGTTGCTTATGAATTAGTGAATGTTTAGGAATTGCAATCCAAGCAGAAAAGAAGCATGGTCATTTACAATGAGCTGAAAGTATGTTTTTTTTTAAAAGTTTGATTTGGAAAAAGTTTGTTTTTTATTTTTGAGATACATTCAAATGAGTTTTTATTCACTACAGGATCTTTATTCAATTGTAAAAGTACGTGCAGTTTGACAGTTTCAGGATCTCGACAGCATACAGGTCATATTAGTCTTGCTAATAGTGTGAGCAAATCGGTTTAATTGTCACAAGATGTCAATTAGTAACTTTTTGCTTCCTGTTTCTTTTGTATATTATTTTGGCCTGTTGACTGTACTTTACTTCTAGTCAGTCAGCAATTAATAACTTATTTTATGCATAAGAAATGCCAGTTTTATACTTTCATAAATTCTTATTTCAATATTATTTACTGATTCCATTTTTTTTAACTCACCAACTCCAAAAACATTATGTTTAAAAGAGATACTTGGTCACAAACTAGCATAAAACATACAGCAATACGTAAGATTGTGTGAAATTGCTCAGTAGCATGAATGAATAATAAATAAAATGAAATCTAGAGCATTAAAAGTAGGTCTGTCCCATAGAGACTATGCATCTATGTTATTCCTGAAGATCTCGAGTCACTTTCATGAGCTTCCTCTGCTTTATGTGAATTGCCTTGCTCTTGATCCTCAGCCTCTTTCTGTCCTCCAAGAATCTGTAAAGGCCAGAGCAGGTGGGTGTTGTGACCGCCGCTGGTCCGTCCACAGCAGGCTAAGCTTTTGTCTCCTGTTAAGAAATAAAGGAGTGCATTGAGCCAGGAATTGCAGGAAGCCAGCGGCCGAGTGATCTTGTAGCAAATGGAAACCATCCGCATGGTTTGGCACTCGACGGCCTTGGTTTCCTTGAGGACGAGGAAGAGAGTGCGTGTGATGTGGAAGGGCAGGAAGCACAGCGCGAACAGGATGGTTATGGTGATGATGGTTTTAATGGACTTGCGCCGCCTATTGAGGTACGGTGCATGTGGAGAGCCAGAGATGGACACGGACGTCCTGTCTTTGACCCCTTCGACCCCGCCGCACATTCCCCCTTCCTCTTGCACCTGGGGCTGGGAGTGAAGCGTTTGGAAGATGGTCCACACCACCTGCGAGTAACACCATGCAATGACGATAAAAGGGAAGAAGAAGCCCAGAAGGTGTAGAACGATTCCATAAGGCACGTATTCGGAAAACTCACTATCAATTGCGTCATCCCAACAGTTCCTATATACCTCCACCTCGACTTTTCCAGCATCTCCACTACTTTCCGACCAAGAATCAGTTCCTTCGTTCACCCCACCTCCGATTTTCCTCAAAACATCCCCTGTTTTGGCAAACCGGACGATTGGGCATGTAAGGATGAACACTATGACCCAAACAGTTGCGCAAATGCCCCTAACCGCCCGCTTGCTCTCCAAAGCAATGTTTCTGATCGGATGACAGATTCCCATGTAGCGATGGACGGATATACAGGTGAGGAAGAAGATGCTGCAGTACAGGTTGAAGTAAAACAAGAAACGCACCAGCCTGCACATGAAGTCTCCAAAAACCCAATGGTCACGCATCACATAGCTGGCCACGAGGAACGGCAGCGAGAAGCTGTACATCAGATCCGTGGAGGCCAGATTGACCATGTAGATCAGCGAAGTGTTCCACTGACGGCCGCTCCTGCACCGGTAGGACCGAAGGAGGACGGTGGAGTTCAGGACGAGGCTGAGCAAGAAGGTCAAGGAGTAGCACAGAGGCAAGATGATGTACTTGTAGGACTCGTCGATGCTGCAGCTGTGCGGTGTGCTGTGGTTATGAACATCTGGCTGCAGTGATACATTGGAGATTGAAGTCGTGGTCTTCATGATCAGCTGTCCTTGATCTTGTTACCACAGAGCCACATCACTGTCTTCTCGAGACCTCTTCAGCTCCACATTCTTCAGCCTTCAGGATATCCTGTGAGGACATCGCTCCAAAATGGAGAAAACAGAGGAGCGTTATATAGTTTTACTGTGATTGCATTGTAAATCTGGACTTTCTTGTAGTCCGTCCTATAGTTTATTTCCAAGCAAACTGCAGGTTGACCAATGACTCAGTCCTTCAACTTTATCTGTCTATAGTGCTGAATCGGCCTCTTCTGGTCTATTACCCCATCAATCAGTAACAAACTATTCCGTAAACCCTTCATTCATCTTTCCATCCCCCATTTTTTGAGTCCCATGTACAGTATTAGACGAGTTCTTTCGCACTGCGGTTTTTCTTCACACAAATTAAGAGGTATCAACACGCGCCACTTCCTGGCCCAACTGACCCTGTTTGCAATGAAAACTGCGAAGCGTGTGCATTAAGATGCCTAATTTATGGCTAGACATGGCTGATGCATTCATCTATATGCATAGTGCCTACATAACATGGAGCAGTAATGACAAAGTCTCCATGTTTGGTTCATAAAACACTTGAGTTTGTTTAATGAATATGCTTGTGTACTACAGAGGCAGTTTTGGTATTACAATATCATGTGTCCTTGCAGGTATGTTCCAGTAAATAATTAATTCCCATTCATTCAGACAAGAAATGCTGATCGGAAACCCAATCCAGCGTGCAGTTCAACACAAAACCATGCATATCGATTATAAACACCTTGATTTGATTATTAAAAGTTAGAAAATGTAAATTAGAAAAAGTGTGATAGTATTATTGAGATCAGAAAAGACTGTATAGGTCATCCTTATTCATTTAAAGCAAATAGCTTTTTTATAGTATTAAAGCAAAGTTTGTTCTGATAAATGTAGACCACTGAAAGTAGATCTAAATGAAATATCTTACCTGCTTAAAGGTCGAGAAAAAAGGTAACTTGAATGTGTGAAGGGATGTGCATAAGACTGACATGACACTTTCATAATCATGAAACACACACGTCACAAATATGAAGGAGGTTTTATGCATGTTTATGACACTGTCATTAAGTGTCATTCGACCCTTATGTATTGTAATGCAAAAGCGACATTGTTTGAGAGTATTTGTTAGGGTTAGTTTAGGGTTAGGTCAAATAATGTCATATTTGTATTAAAAATGACGTATCTGAGCGAATGACACTTAATGACAGTGGTCATAACATGCATAAAACCTCCTTCATATTTGATTATGAAGGTGTCATGTCAGTCTGATGCACACCCCTTCAAGTAAAGTGTTACCGCGATGTGTTAATATTTTGATTAGCTCTTATTTATATATTTTAGGTTTAGTCATGGTAATTTGAAAACTTCTATTTAAATTCATTTTTATTTAATTTGAGAATTATAGTATTCAACTTAAACTTAGAGTTAAGTAAACATTCCCAGTTTTAGTTTTTTGTTTACTTAAAAAAAAAGATTTAATTAATTTTGTGTATATTAATACATCCAATTTTAATGAAGTTTTGTTTTGTTTATTAATTTTTATGTGCCTTTGTAGTTTGTTAAGATTTTAAAAAACATTTGTATTAGCTTTTTTAAGTTAGTAACTTATGTACCACTTAAATTTATTTTATTTCAGTATTGCCCATTATTTCTAATTCCATTCAACTGTTTTAAAGATCTTATCGAAATAGTAGTAGATGACTATAGTAGTATATGGACTATAAAACTATATTTTATTGTAATTTAGGAATAATAGTTTCATCTATTTTATATTTTATTTTATTTTATTTGAGCTTTATTTCAGAACCATTAAAACCATAAAAACATTTTTAATAGACTTAGATTTATTAACACCGTTTGAAAGCCGCGTCTCTCAGCGGATCCCTAATATATCTGCTCATAGACGGATCCGCTGATAGACGCTCCCGTGTGCATCTGTGTAAGCGCTCGGTGAAGAGCGTGAAGCGACGATCATTGTAGCCAATCACAGACAAATCTGTTGAGCACGTGAACACAATGGCCAATCAGCGGTGTTTAAGAATTCGCTCAAAATGCTGGCGGGATTTTTTTGTGGAAATTTTGGAGGGCCCCCCACAGACAGAACAGTCCGAGGTCCACTCATGCGGTCTTACCCTCCTCTGAGAGCTGGTGCTCACTGGTCTCTTTCTCCATCTGACTGCACCAGCCCTCCATCCGGCCCGTCTCGGCCTGCAGGAGCTTCAGGAACCAGTGACCGTCCCGCCGGCATGCTGTGGCCCCCATCAGCGGCTGGGTGGGGCCCCCGTTCCCCGTCCCGTTCCCGCTCTCCAGCCAGGGGTCGGGCGGCGGCAGCGAGGACGGGTCGAGGGCCGGATCCAGACTCTCGGAGAAGGACGAGGAGCTGCTCTGCGTGGTCAAGCGATGGGTCAGGATCTGTCGGGAGGGGCCGCTGGTCGTCACAGAGACATCGTTGTCATGGTTACCGTTGTCGAGGGAGAGCTGCGGAGGAGAGTCCACCGATTGGCTGGCGCTGTTGACCATGACTTTTTTCTCGGTGTGTTTGGAGTTGGATGGGAATGTCAGCGATGTGAGCGAGAGATCTTGCGTGTCTGAGTCCGTCTCTTGTCGAGAGGCCATACTACTGGAGCGGCTGAAACTAACACACACACACACACACACAGGTTTGTTTTTGTGAAAAGTGGGGACTCTCCATAGGTGTAATGGTTTTTATACTGCACAGACCGTATATTCTATTGCCCTACACCAACCCTTCCCCTCACAGTTCAAATGAGGTCACTTAAAAATCATATCAATTACGCGTCCAACTCCAGACATACTAAACTACACACAGTCTCCCATTAGATTCAGTTTAACTAGGAACTGCAGAAACTAGGCCATATTTGAGCGGACGCATGGAAACGTGTGTCCCGTCGAGCGACTACAGCTTGGCTCGGGCTTCTGGCGTCTTCACAGGCCAGTGATGCTGGCATGAACTGACATCAGATACACGGAGACAAAATTAAAGACAAGCGGGATAGAGCGTTATTTTAAAAGAAGTTGAGTAGATCTCAATTAGTTGTTTTCAGTCTACACTAAGAATGCCACTTCAAAATTAACTAATATAAAAAACTTTTAAACTTGACAAACAAATATTCAAAATTATTCAATTAACGTTTTCGATAATTAAGTGAAACGTAACAATAATAAAATCATTTGAAATGCAATTATAAAAATGTTATTTTAATATTGTTCAGAATCGGTCAGATTTTAAAAAAAATGTTTTTGAAAAAAGCATCTTCGGTTCAGCAAGGCTGCATTTATTTAAAATACAGTAAAAACAGTAACATTGAGAAAATTCTCTCGATTTAAATTAACCTTTTTTCTATAATATATATTTTAAAATGTAATTTCTTTGTGATGGAAGAGAGCTGCTATTATCAATGTTAAAAAACGTTTAATATGTTTGTGGAAACAGATGTATTTTTTTCAAAAGTTCAAAAGAGTGGCATTTATTTGAATTAGAAAACTTTTGTATAATTATATCATAATTGAATTATAATAATTGAATTATAAATGTCTTTACTGTCACTTTGGGTCAATTTAATGCATCTTTTTCCTTGGCGAAAAAAACGTATATTTCTTTAAAAAACTTAGTGATATGTATATATATATCTATATAGTAATTGCATTGTTATTACAATAATGTTATTGCAATCACTGCATTGTTTGCATGGATTCCCTACAGTCTTATACAGTTTTTCTGTTCAGATTTTCAGAAACAGAGCTGGTTGGTCCAAGGCTGCTGAAAAAGTGTCCGTTTCCTCTCGAGTAGTGTTAATTTCCTTAACGAAATCTATGACGAAAAATGCTCGTCAACAAAGTTTTTTCCCCTGACAAAAACGAGACTATGACGAAATGATAATAAGGTCATTAAACAAAAACTGAGACTAAATGCACATGCAATATCATTTACGAAAAAAGACGAAACTACAATGTAGTTAAAAGAACAAAAACTTTACCAAAACCTTTTTATTTATGTTGAAAAAAGTGGAGCCAAAACATTTCAGACTGCTGTACAAGACTCTGTTATGCGTGCGTTCATGTTTGCGGTTGCCAGATATCAAGACCTCAAATCCCCCAACCAGAGTTGTATATCTGAAGTCTGTTTATTTAGCCTCTAATTGATATCCTGTTATAAATCTGCACACTAGATGAGGTAAAATAAACCTTATAAAACGGAGAGTTCCGGTCCTTGATTCTGATTGGCTGAGCAGCGTTCGAAGCTGTAGTAAATTACTTACAAAAACACACACTTGCTCGACAACCACTTTGTTGCAACCACAACCGTTTCTGAGGAACTACATTGTTTGGTGGAAGAATTTATAACAGCTAAGGGGGTTTTAGGCACTCTGCTTCCCTTAGCTTCTTGGGGCTTATTGCTTTAATGCATACGAGTCAATATTGCTATGATTGGCTTATGGTGAAAGTCGAAACTTCTGATGAAATGTTTCCACCGACTAAAACTAAAACAGGACAAGTTGACCAAATATGATAAATACTAAAAGTTACATTTGACACAGGACTAAAGCCCCGTTCACACCAAGAACGATAACTATAACGATAACGATAGTAGCGTCCACACCAGCGAACGATATCGTCTGTTATTCTAAGCGCATGTGCGTCTGCCGCTTTAAATTCTCAAGCTTGATATAGCAGGATGGATTCTGATTGGCTGTCAATGTTTGTATCGTTCATCAGCTGGAAAAAAATCGTTCTGAAAGTGATTCCAACGATATCGCTTCTCTTTGTCTTTATCGTTATAGTTGTGGTGTGGACTCTGCTATTCTTTATTATTGAGAACGATTTTTAGAAATATATCTTTATCGTTCTCGTGCTTGGTGTGAACAGGCCTTAAGACTAAATAAAAAATAGCTGACAAAATTAACACTGCTCTCGAGTTCTGTTTCGGAGACTTTACAGGGTTTATCGTACAGCGAGCAAGAAACAGTAAGCGAAACAAACTCACGTCCAGCCGTCCTCCACTTGAACTCCGATCGACTGGAATCTGGCCAATGGTGGCGTCTCTTCTTTAGCCTGGATTTCCTGAATACAGTCGACCTGCAAACGCCAATGAAACATCATGTATTAACATTCAATGATTCAAATCCTTTCGTACTAAAGTGTGTGACAGACTAAACTCACTTGAATCCCAATGGAGGAGAGTTTCCGTCGCGGGACGAGGTCTAAAGGGCGTTCGTCTGCAGCCTTCACCTGCTCATGATGGGACTCTCGGAGCGGCTTGGGAGAGATGACCACAGCCGCTGGGATCTGGGGTTCACGGGGCGGCGCTACAGGAAGCTGGGGTCGTGACCCTTTGGCCAGGCTGTCGAGGCTGTCGGAGGAGTTGCTGCGTCCTGATTGGCTGTTGACCTCGCTCTTGCGGTCGTGGTGGTCTGGGAAGCAGTCCTGCGCAGACTCGGTGCTGCTCTGCACGGTGACGGAGATGAAGGGTTTGGAGGTGGTTCGAGGGGGAACAGGAGGAGGAGCCACCCTCTTACAGGAGGTCATACATGTGGAGACTGCAAAAAACATAAAACTTTAGAGTGATGATGAGACTGATGGAAAGACATCTGACACTCAAACTCAGCATGCAAAATATGAAATCACTTTGGGGGTTGACGTGTTGTATTTCTGCATGTATGCAAGTACGCACACACACACACACGCGCACACACGCGCACACATACGCGCGCACACACTTTTTAACTGATGCTGATAGCAGGAGACAGTATTTTCCCCATAATGTATATGCACAGCACTGTTTAACATAATAATAACTATAATTACAATTAGACTACAGTAATGAATCCATAACATACATGAATATATTCCTCTTATATAATATTAATATATCTTGAAAACAACAATAGATATATAAAAATATAATAATTATGGTAAAAACTTTATTTTTAAGGTTGTCCTTGTTACAAGTTACATGTACTTACAATTATAATAACAATTAATTATGCATAAATACATGCAAGTAACCCTAAGCCAAACCCTAACCATATAGTAAGTACATATAGTTAATTAATATTACTCAGTATTTAAAAGTATAATTACACTGTAACAAGTACACCTTAAAATAAATTGTTACCTAATTATTTTATTATTTTTTAAATAATATTTTAAATGCTAATAATTAAATAATAATAACTAAATATGAACTAATTAAAATTTTTTTCAAAATGATCACAAATTAATTTTCAGCTTTGGCTTCAAAATGAATTGCTGTAAAAGGTTCAGTAATTTTGCACTAGTACTATTAAGAGTTACTTAAATTAAAAATACATATAAAATCATAATTAATTCAAATTAATAGCTAGAATACATATATTCATACACAGCCCTGTTTGACACAATAATAACTAAATAATCGTTAGTCTACAACAATGAATACATAATATGAATGATGAATATCTTAAAACAACTATAATGATAATATGCAGTATATAACCAATTATTGCTAATTATTTTTTAAATAATGATGATGTCGTGCTATCTAAATGGTAACAAATTCATTTTGATGCTATGCATTTATTGCTTCAAAATGAGAAAGCTGCTGCCGTAAAAGATTCAATTATTATTCACTAGTACTATTAATAGTAACATAAAGATTACAAATATATATAAATTCTAATTTGTACGCTGGGTGCATATATTTATAAAATTGAATATTAAAGCTGACTCAAACACACAAACCTGCAAAGGCCAAGATCGATGAGCAAAATCAAAGGCTGCGCGCTTTTTTTCTGATAACAACAACAACAACAACAACAATAATAATTGTATACTTTTAACAACAGCACTAACTCTCAGCTGGACTGCAAAACCACACTAAAACGTCTGAATGTCACTGCATTAGATATTAAAATATCAGTCCGAGTGTCTGCTGTTGTAAAGAAAGATGCACAAACACACTACAACATCTGCAATCATGAGTCGCTATACTAAATCAGTACACTAGATGAGCTAAAATAAGCCATGTCTATGAGTCCACATTCTATTCATTTGTGCTTATTGGTGAAAGTGCACTTCCTGAAATGTAAAAATTAATTTCTCAAATGACAACAATCTTTTTGACTCAAATTTAAAAAAATAAAAAAATAAAATAAAATTACCAGTTTAATTTTATACAGCATGACGAAAATGTGACAAAGCGTTTTCATTGACTAAAACGCTCAGACATTTACCCCCGGTTTCACAGACAAGGCTTAAGCTGAACCGTCTCAACTGAAAATATCTTGCTCGGACATATCTTAAAATATGTCAGTGTCATTGTTCTGTGTCAAGATGCACACCTGTAATGTTTTCTTCCAAGGCATTTTTGTAAAAGTTGCCTAAATCTCTTAATTTAACGAAGGCCTAGTCCTGGCTTAAGCTAAGCCCCGTTTGTGAAACCGGGCCTTAGTCGGCTAAAACTTGACTAAACAAAAACAGGACAAGGTTGAATAAATATGATATTAACTAAAAAGTACATTTGACACCAGGACTAAAACCTAAAACTAAAACTAAGACTAATTTAAAAGAACAAGACTAAATTAAAAATAGCTGACAAAATGAACACTAACTGTAATTTCAAATACTATTTAGGACGGATACTATGTGAATGGGACATATAAGTATATATGTCCAGCACCATTTGATGACATGGAAAACCAGAGGATAAAATATAATTTGGAAAGCAAAAAACAAATGACAGACGTGTTCTCTTAACCTACATGTTATCAAGCTATTCATGAACGGTCAGGCGGAAAGCTCTTCTGCAAACATTGGTTGGTAGATATTTGTTTGTGATTAAGGCGGGAGTGTTACGACTAGTTAAAGGCCACCAACAAATATCTGTTCGCCTGCCTTAATATCTAAAAGCATGATCCCTAAAACACAACTCCATCACCCTGACGTTATAAAGCAACGTCAAATCCTACACTTTTGTTGTGAAGGCTAAATTTGCTTTTCAGCCCGTTTAAGCAAACTAAACCTCTTTTCACAACATGAATAGTAAAATTACACGCATGAGCGACAGCATTGTGACTCAGCTGAGTCGAACATGGTGTGGTGTGTGTGTGTGTGTGTTGTGGGTTTGTGTTTTTGTTTCTGTGGGGTGGTGTGTGTGTGGGGTGTGTGTGTGTGTGGTGTGTTGTGTGTGTGTGTGTGGGGGTGTGTGTGTGTGTGTGTGTGGTGAGCGATCCAGTACTAATGAGGACTTTATCATAGGTGTGGCCATATGATCGCAATCCTCCGCTCACTTCAGTGTTCACACCTTGTCTGAAAGAGCAGTTTAGAAAGGTTTAAATCGCTGGAATTCAACAGTAAGCGGGCCATTATGAAATCAGCATTAGATGCAGCTGGTGTATTTTTGGAGCAGCTGCTGTAATGTCTGTGTCAGCATCCTAGATCGCCTGTTGAAAGACTCTCTACGCTTCTGCATAAATCATTCATTAGGCTAGAAATCCCGGGTTTCTGAAGAGCAATGCATTGTGAATGAAACGAGACATTTACTGAGCCACGAGGGAGTGTTAATAACTCACTGAAGAACTTGTTAATGACCATTTCTTTGTGCGAAACGCAAATCAAAACCTTATTCTAGAAGCAAAGCACTACTTTGCTTAAGTAGCTTAAGTAGAAATCACTATAAACTTTGGATGGAAAGCTCTCTGTGATGATAGTTTTCAGTCAGGATGTGCAGATTGATCCCATTAGCCATTACTAACTCCTCTTATGCTGTGTCATGCCAAAGTGTCTGACTAGAAATAATGTCAAACATTTTAAAATAAAAAAAAAAAAAAAAAAAGTTACAAAAAAAAAAAAAAAAAATGATTCTTCACGGAACCATTAACAACACGTAAAGCAACTACCTTTCCACCTTTCCCTTTGGCCCAAATGTTCCATATAGCTATTTAGGAGTTACGGTTGCTTTTGGGGGGGAAGGGGAGGAAAACGCACATTTCAACTGTAAAATCACAATAAATAAACAATATTTTTGCATTAAGTAAAAAAATACTACATTACGTTTATGAGAATATAATAACAATGAACATTGAGAATAATGACAATTGCAAAAAAAAGTTTAAAAGTAAAACATCCGAGTGTATTACTGAAGAATTTTGGGGAGGAAATGTGCATAATTATCATGATAATATATGCAAATAAAAAATGCTAATAAAAAATGAATGAATGAATGTCTAATGGGAATATGTGTAGAGCTTTCTACCTAACTGGGGGAATCTCACGAATCTATTTCATATTTTGTTTTTTGTTTTTTCTCTCTTGGTTTTTGAGGTGAAACATGACCATTTATTTTTGGTAGCAACCTCTACATTACTATATTAGCCAATGCATGTATTCAGTATTTTGCGAGAGCATAAAGATGTGTATTAATGAGCGATTAAGTGCTCCGCTGTCATCAATGAAGCCCCACATGACTCATTTTAGTGTTATGATGAACACTGCCATAGAAACGAGTCTGAGGATGTGAACAGCTCATATTAGTCATCTTGTAATTACATAAATCCTGTCAAAGTGAAAGCAGAGTGTGAATTACATAAATCCTGTCAAAGTGAAAGCAGAGTGTGAATCTGATAGCGCCAGTATCAGTATGTGATTCAGAAGGTGCTGCTTTCTGTTGCATAGCGCCAGAAGACAAAACACCACTGTGATCATCACCCAAACATCCCGCTCACGTCTGTGACATACATGCTGCAGAATTCCCGTGCATCACATTCCAGGTCTAGACAGGGACTATTGTTGGAGAGGTCATGTTTGGGACAGTCATGTGACCTCAAAAGCAGGACGTTTGGTTATGATGTCAAGGGTTTCACCATATTATTTTACTAGAGTGTTTCATGAGTTCTCATTTGATTTAGCATGCACTTTCAATACGCAGAAATGTGTGACTTTTAAGACAAACCAGATCTTATGAAAATATGAGCAAAAAAAAGATAGTGTGGGAAATGTGCAAACTATGGGAACTTTCCCATGACTAACAAAAACCATTAGAACATTTAGCACGGTTAAGATGTTATTTGGCACAATGCATGATTAAAAAAAAAAAGATTTGACAATGAATGTGAAAATGTTGCATGACACAATAACGGCCGAACAGAACATATTTGATGTGCAATACATTAAAGTGCAGCGGCATTTAAAAATATATACAACAAGAAAGATTTAACTTCCTCACCTCACATAAACATCTACATTGATCTAGTCTTCAAGTCTTGAGCAGATAACGCTTTCCAAGTTAATATGTGGAACGGCCAAAACTTTGTGGCGAGGAAGAATCATAATTTGGTACTTTTTCTCTAGGTCGATTAGATTCATTAAATTGTGTGTCCTGGCAAACAGGTTACAGTATAATTCATATGTACCGATCTGAATGACTTTTAGTTACATTGTATTTGATCTTCCGCCTAATGCCAGGCAAGAATTTGGACTAATAGCGAATGATTAACAACAGGAACTCGCCTTTCATCAAGCTTTTGTGGTCTAAAACGTGTCTTGTGGAGGAAATCTTTCTTCCTAACTAGAGCTCGCTTCGTTGAATGAGCACCTCTGCCGCTGCAGAAATCACTCACTACCAGTTTGTGCCATTGTTTGCATCTAGAACACGTACGAGTGTGTTAGTTAGTTCACAATTCAGGGTGTGATACTGATTGTATAACTAATAAAGTGGCCCTAGTACAGGCCTTTCTTCTGTCACACTTTGTGCGCTGGGAGACGGTTCATGCAATGTGTGTGAAGCATCTTTGTAACCTAGTCGAACCAGGAAATGCTACGTAGAATATGATTATAACAAGATCACAAGATCCCAACTCTGTATGAATTTCATTTTCCTGTTTTTCAACCGGCGAAGACTGTATGAAGAATGAAGAGGATAACCAAATGAATTCCAGAGTAATGCTTTGTTTATTTTTTCCCTCATGCTATGGAAGGTCTGGCAACTGCGGGCTACCAATATTCTTCAAAATGTCTTCTTTTGTGTTTAGCAGAGCAAAGAAACTCATACAGGTTTGAGTAAACGGCAGAATTTTCATTTTTGAGTAGAGCAAGCCATTTAAAGAATTACTTCAACAAAAAACAAAAAGTTTTGAGGTTCTTTTATGGTGTTTTTTGTCTGTTTTGTACAAAAGCTGGGTAAAGATTCTTTCCCATTTCGTAAGGCACAGAAAATAGCAGAATATGCATTTAGAAGGTCGTGAGGATGAGAAAACAATGACAGAATCTTCATTTTGCGGTGAACTACTCCTTAAAATGAGCTTATTTTCCTCCCAGTGTCTTTCAAGACACTTTCCAAGAAAGCAGCATCGGTCGCTGCGTCAGCGACTTCTAAACGCTGTTGATGTTTAAATGCTGTAAAACCCCAAAGAGAAGAACTATAGCAACAGCAGCCGGGTAAACAAAGCCTCTAGATTGCCATGAGAGGAGATATTTGTACCATCCTTCTCGTATTTTCCACCGTTTTGAAATCGTAAACAATCAGATCAAGCAGCTTTTGTGTGCTCAAAGTCAACAATAAAGTCGGTTTTGATTTCAAGTTGACTTTAACACAAAGATTAACAGCTACAGAAACCATAAGGCAAATGTGACATTAATGCTGCATAAGGCTCTCCAGCACAAGAGCTTAGAGAGAAACCGTTAAATAATTGAGCAGATCCATGAAAAACGGACCTGTAAGTGCAGGGAAAAAGTCTTGGAAGCTGAATGTAAAAAGGCCCATGGGAATCTCATCCTTTTCTATTGATTTTCATGAATGGAAGAGTTTGTATTTCAAAACATGGACCTGAATCCGTGCCATAACATGTCAAGCTCCGTGCCATGAAAGATGCAGGTCGGTCACTGTGAAAAAACCAGGTGCATTGTTTCATCGTTTCAGTACAAACATCCTGGGAGTTGTCCAAACCACTGCACTGACTAAACTCACTCTGAATGTCTTTTGTCGCTTAACACAGCGTTTCCGGAAGCACATTACAAACCATTATACAGCAGCCAGACAT
>JADLZN010001439.1:20000-160341 GCA_018155175.1 Sinocyclocheilus anophthalmus
AGATGCATCCAGAATTTGAGAGATCTTTTATGCATATTGATAATCAATGGGAATCGGCCTAATTCTGCCCTACATGCGTTATTGGGTGTTTTTCTTTGTAGTTTTAGAATCATTTTTGCAGAATTCTGTGTGTAGGGCTTCTGTTTGGATGTCTTTCCCATCTATGTAGGCGTCTTATCACTGAGTTGGCCCCCCAACCTCATTCCACAGCGCTAATGGCTGAATCAACACTATCAAGATTTTACACCAAATTGGAAGCGGTATTTCAATATTTTTTAATCTATTAATCGATCAAGCCGAGGTAAGTGTACTGCATCGTGTGTTCTAGGGCGGTGCTGCCTAGACTGAACTGGTATCTGTGTTCCTGACATCTGGGCTTTTTCTGAAAGACCATAATGTTGGTCTTTTTGAGGTTTACTGCCAGGGCCCAGTTCTGGCAGTAGTTGTGCAGCAGGTCCAGGTGCTGCTGTAGTCCCTGTGGGGTGGATGACAGCAGCACCAGATCATCTGCGTACAGCAAAAGTTTGTTGTTTTTGTCTTGTAGAGTGAGTCCAGGGGCTGTAGACTGTTCCAGCTGCACCGCTAATTCATTAATGTAAATGTTGAACAGTGTTGGACTCAGGCTACAGCCCTGCTGCACTCCTCTTTTCTGAGTGAAGAATTCTGTATGTTTGTTGCCAATGCGGATTGCACATTTGTTGTTTGAATACATTGATTTTATAATCTCAAAAACTTTACCCCCTACACCACTTTGTAAGAGCTTATAATATAATCCGTCGTGCCAAATAGAATCAAATGCTTTTTTGAAATCGATAAAGCATGCAAGTTTTACGTGTTTATTGATTAGGGTGTGTAGGGTGTAAATGTGGTCAGTCGTTCTGTGATTTGGAAGGAAGCCAATCTGACTCGGGCTCAGGACATTGTGCTCGTTAAGGAAGTTTACCATTCTATGGTTTAAAATACTGCTAAATAACTTCCCCAGATTACTGCTCACACAAATGCCTCTGAAATTATTAGGGTCCAATTTGTCTCCACTCTTATGAATAGGGGTAATGAGTCCTTGGCTCCAGATGTCAGGAAAGCAGCCTGAACTAAGTACAGTGTTGAATAATTTAAGCACAGCTGTCTGAAGCTCAGGTGTGCTCTCTCTCTCTCTCTCGCTCTGCTTCAGATGTTCGCAAAGAAAAATACAATTGTTTTGTCAAATTAAAAAATAAAATAAAACAGATTAAAATTAAAAAAATTTAATATATAATTGTGCAAAAGTAAATTAAATAGAAACAGCAAATTTCACAAAATCAAGCAACACACAATAATTATAAATTATATATGTCCAAGGGGTGACACTCTAAAAAATAAAATAAAATAAAATAAAAATGTAAAACAGAGAAAATAAATCAACAAAACCAAATACTTTTGCACAAAGCACAAATTTTTGTATGCAACATTTTTCTATATCAACAACTCTATTCATTAATTTACATTTATTAATTTAAATCAAACCTCGAGGGGGATTCGGTCACCACACTGCAGAAGTCCATGACACGGAGAGACCGGGGCTAGTTGTCACATGGTTTTATTTTTCATATTTGTTTTTTAATGATTTACTTGCCTAAAAATACCTATAAAATGGTAGGTTTCATTATGACAACTTATACTATAGTGGGACACCCATGAGCTGCTGTCGGGGCAAGTTGTCACAAAAGGTGTGTGTTCAGTGTTTCCTCCATCCTGTGCAACAGCAGTGAAAATGTTTAAACGTTTTTTTGTGCACTACAGTTTGTGTATATGAGTTTTTTTATTGTGTGTATATATTTGTGTATATATGATCTAAAAAAAAAACCTCAGTATTAATTTAGAAATATATTAGAAATATTCACTTGAGTGAAAATGATTTAGTTCGCCTACATCTATAAATACTGGGCATGTTTATAATAAAAATAAAAATGCATATATATCAATGCATATATCAAATTTCAGCTTATTTTGTGTTATTAGATCAACAGCATGACTTAACTTTTTCTGACAGGACTCCAGTCAGCATTACCATCAATTCTTGAAATTCTTTTCTTTTTTAAATGTTCACCGGAGATGTCTTATTCTCTTTATTCTCTGAACACTGGTCATGTGACGTCTGTACTCACCGGTGCTGTTTCTGTAGGTGCGTACAGTCGTTGTGGTCGTGGGCGGCGGTGAATCAGAATCCATTGACGCCGTGTCGTCGTCTTGAGAACAGCCGGCCTGAATGGCACGAAGGTAACTATGGCTTCGAGAGCGGAAGCATGTGGGCATGGGCATGTCAGGAGGATCGTTGCATCGTGAGTGAGGATGCATGTCTTCCAGCTCATCTCCATAATGCTGGCTCAACTCCATGTCTCGCACCTGCTGGGACAGTGGCAGGTGATGTGGGCTGGCATGACAGAAAAAGAACTGTGACGGGTGCATGGCTACGTTCACAATGACATTACTGAATACTGCGCAGTATGCATTATATACACACTGGCTGCCAAAAGTTTGGAAGAATTAAGATTTTAAAATGTTTTTGAAAGAAGACTTTTATGCTCAGCAAGGTTGCATTTATTTGATCAAAAATACAATAAAATCAGAATTATTGTGAAATATTATTACAATTTAAAACAGCTGTTTTCTATGTGAATATGTGTTAAACTGGAATGTATTTCTGTGATGCGCAGCTGTATTTTCAGCATCATTACTCCAGTCTTCAGTGTCACATGACCTTCAGAAATCATTCTACAGTTGCTCTGATTTTACAGCACAGTTTGGAAAATGTAGTAGGGCATTCATGCACTGCATTCACACTATCAAAATGCAAATAAATATGTAATAATGAAAAAAAAACTGCATAAATGCAATTATACATAAAATGTGCAAACTGTGCGCTGCATGCATACTGCACAAAGAGTAGTGTGGTAGTACACTATTCTGAACACAGCTATTAAAGTCTGCTAAGAAGTTAGTAAAAATGCACAGTCAAAATTGAAAGGTGACATCAAGAAGTAGGAAGATTAAACATTCTAGTATTGTAGCATTACTTTAGCCTGATTCACAATGGTTAGTTTATAATACTGTTTTCTAATTTGAGTGGCACGGGTAGGTTTTCGCGGGAAAATTCGAGCATGGCACTGCGTCATTACGTCACGTCTGTAAACATAAAGAAGTTGTCCCGGCTACTAGGCTGTCGCATGTGAGGATCCTGCAGGTGGCCGATCATTTATAGCCTTTTCTCACAGCAGCCGGAATAATTAAATGTATCATTTTGATGGCGGATTGTAATCCAGAAAGGATTATGTGTTTATGAAACACATGTGAATGAAAAAAAAATAATAATTCCAGTTATAAATGTGCTTCTGATTACGGATAGCCTGGGATTACACAAGATTTGTATTTTAAAGACAACAGGTTTGAAGGGAGCATAATTTGCTTTTTGGTTAAAAAGAATTTCTTAATATGAAATTCAAATGCTATGACAATTAGATTAGTCTGTGCAGAAATTGAAATCTACACGCTTATACACACACTATACTCATAGTCACGCAATGCTGATGTTGTTAACATTAATCATTTGAGAATAAAGTATAACAATAATAATAATTTGCACGGTTTGATGTGATATGAGCTAATCGATCGTTAGATTAAATCATCATTGGTAGCGCGATTTATTGTAATGCTTTTTTTCCTCAGTTGGTCAGAACAAACGTGGCAGACTTGTTACTTGTTCAGATGACAATATACGGTGAAAATGCTTATTTGAGTCATATATTCCAAGACGTATAGAATCTGACTGACTGCCACACATACTCTTCAGAACATTAGATTCATCCGTGCTGGAGCCGTGCCGGAGCACAACCCACGCAAGGAAGATAATTCCACACACAGCTGCAATTACAGGTTTTCAAACAGAGATGGCGACAAAGAGGCAAAATTTACGGACTGCAGCTATAATTACTAATTACTCTTTGAGCTGATGCATTTCTCTAAGCTTTGTGAGCTGTGATGGACCATTTATATAATCTCAAATGTCACAAGTGACACACTGATAAATCAGTCAATTTCTTAAGTTATTTAACAGAAAGACTGTCATTATATTCAGTGCAAATTACGCATCTTCATCCTCATCTGCTAGCCGTGTCCTATAATGAACTCAAAGGTCATGAGGGGTCTGACCTGACTGATGCAGCTGCCGCGTCCCAGCGTGCTGCAGCCCTGACTGAAGTCGTCATCATCCCAGTTTGGGAACGGAGAACTGCCTCCAATGCAGTCCAGGTTATCCAGACTGCGATTCCCAGAGTACTCTCGCAGAGAAGGAAGACAGCTGAGGACAGGAAGGGGACCGGGGTCACAGAGAGAAGAGAAGAGGCAGGAGATGAGAGAAGGGACAAAAGCAGCTCAAGTGCTTTATTGTCTATTACAGGGGTTTTCAAACTGGGGCCGGGGACCCCCAGGGGCCACAAGGGAGTGCTGGGGGGCCAGTGGAAATATTTTGAGAAAAAGTGTAAAAAAAATATAGAAATAGAATAAAAGACAAACAAAATAAATTAAATATAATTGCAAGATAAAATTTTTTAAATAAGGTGAAAATAAATAAACAAAATTGGATTTAACAAATTAATAAAATATATATTAATTTAAAAATAGAAAGAATTGTAACCCTATTTAAATAAAAATAAAACATTAAATAATAGAAATAAAACAGAAAACGTTAAACAGTGTACAAAATAAATAATAACAAAAGATTTAAATAGTTGTAATAATATTTTAAAATATGGTAAAATAAGATGGAATTAACACAAGTTAAATCAGATTTAAATAAACAAATGCAATCAGATTAAACAAAAATAAAATGTATTTAATGACAAAACATAATTAGATTAAAATAAATAAATGACATTATAAAAAATAAATCATACCTCCACTTACAGTACTATAATGAGTAGAAAAAATGATCATGATATAAATTTTTCACAGTATAAACTGGGTCTTTATAAAAGACACTATGTGCCTTTCTGCTATTAGGATGGGGGTCCCTCGTACGAGGATGATTACATCTGAGGGTCCG
Organism: Sinocyclocheilus anophthalmus; assembly: GCA_018155175.1. Taxonomy (NCBI): domain Eukaryota; kingdom Metazoa; phylum Chordata; class Actinopteri; order Cypriniformes; family Cyprinidae; genus Sinocyclocheilus; species Sinocyclocheilus anophthalmus. The sequence goes on from JADLZN010001439.1 coordinate 25,078, forward strand.
TGGCATCTAAAAGATTGAAAACCCCTGGTCTACTATACAAAAAGCACATGGAAATGGAGAAGCTGTAACACAACTACTGAAGAAGCATTTACATATTAGGAAATGTACCATCTTTCCAGGCTCTTTTTTTTTTTAAATGAACCATCCCATCTTTTCATCATCCTCCGCTATCATAGCTGATTTGTGTCATTAGCCAGGTGAACACAGGAGATTGCTGCTCTAAAATAAAAACCAGTTTCCTCAAATAGTTTGACGATCCAATCAGACTGAAGCAGCACAGCTAATGACCAATCAGCAAAGTACTCCATTCTAGTTTACATTCAGCGTCCAATCAGAGCTCTTATAGCAGTCAGGGTGAGCATTAGAAGCGCTGAGGAGGCTTTCTCTCTCTCCAAATCACAATCCACTTGTCTGCAATGGTGCAATGCAAACAAAACCCAAACATCAGATCTGTCCACAAATGTGCTGTATGGAGAAAACCACCTCAGACTAAACATCTCAGAGTAGGAGAACTGTTTCAAGAATTAATAGTGGCCAATAGTAAACCAATTTTCAATCAGCACTCCTAATTTGAGAGGAGTTCAGGAAAGCAGCACTGGTGCGACGACTCCTTTGTGCGGTCAGTGAGGAGCTGCGGTCGGTCAGTCGGACAGATTTCTCCTCACTGCACTGACCTGACAGAGCGTCCGATCTGCTGCAGGGTGCTGATGCTGTGGAGGGGGGACCAGAGAGCCTCCAGATCCCCCTGCAGCATCGAGTAGTCCAGCAGACGGCTGGAGAGAAGGCAGGGTTACAGGGTGAGACGGGGAGGAGCTTACAGTGCAGAAAGAGGGCGGTGCTTAAAACAGAAGAGGCGGGGCTTCAAACCAACAAGTTTGAGACATTAAAGGGAAACTTATAGAAGTTGAAAAACACACAGAGAGACAAACACTATGTTCAGAACAGCATACTAACATACTGCTTTTACTATTCCAGCGCTACATAGTACTGTGCACAATATGCAACAATTCTGTATGCATCTAATACCTGAATAACGTACTATATTTGCTCACTATGCAATGCAATTAATAAAGCAGCAGTCATTTTTTAAATCTATTTTTTTAATCATTATTTGATTGAACTGGCAAAGATATTTTTACACAAAATTGAATTACTATGTCAACTGGATGCTACTCACATGCATCGTGATGAGGTCATGTGACAACAATTTAGCTTATTATCCATATTATGTTTCATTTACTTTTTAAAAGTTTAATAATGTTTAAAAATGTTTTATTTAATTTGCTATTTTTAAAAATAATAATAATCAGAATACAGTGTAAACGGCAAAGTATTTGGTAAGCAATAAGCTAGTATGCCATTGCAAACATAGTCTAAACCATCAGGGTTAGGAGAGGAAGGTAAGAGCTATTAGGGACAATCTCACCAAAACATGACCACCAACCGGAAGTATAATATAGAAATATTGCCAAAAATCCTATTATTCTACAATTAATAATTCTATTATTTCTTTACGATTTTTAACAAAAACTTAAAATAAAGCTAAAATAAAAATGTGAATATGAAATGAAAAACTTGAACTTAAAAACTTGAAAAAGAAATATTGACCTCTAAAATAACTAAAACTAAAATAAAAAATAATAAAAACTAAAAATTCACCAAGCACATAACAAAATAATTAAAACCTACACTATAAGTAAAATGAAAACTGAGAATATAAAAATGAAAGCTCATTCAAAATATAAATAAATACTGCAGTAGTAGTATATATTTAGTAAAATATTTAGTTTTACTAAAACAACGCTGCACTCTAATAAAGTAACGAGATTCATCCTGTCCAGACACAATATTTGTTTTATTTAAATCAGCATAAATGAAACGCAGCACAACAAACATAGCAAATACTTTACAATTTATACTAAACTCCATTATTGTCTGAATGAGACTTCTTGATGTCAGATTTGATTTAGAACCACATTTAAATGTGACCCAAATGGATGCGGAAAAAAATCAACTTGTGTTTTTGCAATTATTTCACATACAACCCAACCCAGTGGAAAAAAATTTAAAAAATCACAGTTGGTTGACAGTGCCAATAGACTTCATGTCCATAAACTAGCAACTTTACTGCTCAAGACCAAAAAGATGAGATTTCTTTACATGTGAGCAGCAGAAAGGTTGTGCGAGGCTCAGCATATGCAGGAGGAGAGAGACTAGCTGTGCTTAATCTAGCAGATGAACAAGCACAGCTGGATTCTGATGCATGTATGAGAGAGAAGCAACACCGATAAACTCATCCTGATGCAGAAGGCATGAAATAACGGAGCTCACACCTCAGATGGGGTCTCTGGCGTCGTGGCAGACCACCAGTGAGTGTTTCTGTGTTTGTACCAGTGTTAATATTGACAGCAAATTTGGATTTAGTTTTAGTCATAGTCTTTTGACTAAAATGCCATTTAGTTTTAGTCATAAATTAGTCATCTGAATTGCTTTTAGTTTTAGTCGACTAAATATCATAAGATTTTAGTCGAGTAAATCTACAGTAGATTTAGTCGGCTAAAATCTAATGGGTTTAGTTACAGTGTAATGCATTTATTAAGCATTTCTCTAAAATTTCCAAACTCATTATATAGGTTTGATATTAAGGTTTTATCATGATAGCCACCGGTTTAACTGCGGTGACACACAACATGCCTTTGTTAAAATGAAATAAAACCACTTCTCATAAAGAACAAGAACATGGTCTTCTTTTTAATGAAATACCAGTGGTTATATAAGTTAATTATGCATTCTTTATAGCAACTTATTCTTCATTCTTTCAAGCAGACATATTTCTGTAAATAAATTTAGATTATTCTTTAGGGCTACTAAAGTTTTTCAGTGAAGAGCAGTGTGTGATTTTCTGTCTTTTTTTTGTTGCTTGATTAACATCAATGACTCGGACAAGAGCAACTAAATTAGGCTGCTGTCCCTTTAAAACCGAATGCACAGCTGCAATGGATGCAATGTACTAATACACGTTCTCCTTGCTGTTTACGTTCACTTAAGACGCAATCAACTGTGTTTACGTGAATACTCGTCAAAACAGACAATTCGACATCATTTTGTGTGTAATTCTCCGTTCATGCGACGTGAAAGAGTACTCACGCGCTGTGAGACGCACTTTCTGTGTGTATGCTTCAGTGTCTGTGCTCAGAAAACCGGACCGAGTTGAGTTATCTCTTGCATCGTCAGATTTATCCATATGTCTGCTCTTCTCTTACTCCCACATATTGACATTTTATGAGGCATGCAGCAAGTGTATGTTAGTTTATGTCCCGCCGGTTCATATGTACGCATAACCTCCGAACCACGCAGCAGATTCCTTCTGAATGAATCTCTTCCCAAATCGTCCCTCCCTAACATTTTCGTCTCGTTTTTATTCGTTGACGAAAATGTCAATAGATTTACATCATAGTTTTTGTCATTCAAAAAGAGTTTTAGTTCGTTATCGTCTCGTTGTCGTCTGTGAAAAATATGTCGTCGAAAATTATGACGAAAATTATTTGTCAACGAAATTAACACTGGTGCATATGTGAGTTTTGTTTTAATAATGAACAGAAACAATATGTGCATGTATTGATCATATATTGTGTTGACTTACTTTCTTGCGGGGAACTGGTCACTTAGTGATTGCTGTGTTGCGCGTAAGTAGCTCTGCCTCCGTGCGGCACATTTCGGCGAGGGTTTGGGACTCCCGTCAGAGTCGTCACTATCCTCAAGGTCGCCCATGGCTTTGACGTAACTGCCGCTACGCATCCGTCTACAGGGGATCTCGCCCATGGGCCCGCTTCGGCCCAGAGTCCCCATCCAGTCGCCGGTGGACGGCATCTGAACAAACATCAGACAGACACTGCAGATGCACGTTCACATGCATTCTGATTTACAGACTACAAGCTTCAAAATAAAGCTTCCAGAAGGTGGTTTTCACAGTAATGCCATTGAAAAAGCATTTTTGGTTCCCCAAAGAACCTTTAAGTGTTTTTTTTCTTAGTGTGAAGGACATTTTAAAAATCTAGTAGAAAAAAAGTCTAGGACAACATTCAATGACATGACAAGACATGACTTCTGAAAACTGTATCAGAAAGAATTGAGTTTATGCTTAAAACAAGAAAGAATATATATTCCAGTGGGGTCAGAAATATAAACTTAATTTAAATGGAAACATGTTTACACCAGAAAACAAGACTTAGTATTTAATGTCATTTTGCTGCTTATATATCTTAAATATCTTCTTATATATCTTGGTTCAGATATTTGTAATGGAGAACAAGACACAAATATTAAGAAAGAAAATACACGTTCTTCTGTGTTTTCTGTAAAGCCAGTCATCTAAACTGCTGTACTTGATGGTCATCTATTTTTGTGTTCTCATTTCAGATTTAGCCCCTAATAAACATCACATTAAGAAAATAAAACACCCCATTATAATGAGGAATTCAGACATTTAATGTTTTTAAACGTTAATTTTATGTTAGATAACACATATTATAGTTCTTGCAACAACAACATGAGATTTGAATCTCTAATACTTTATAAACATCACAATATGCCAAAGTGTACCATATTTGTGGAATTTGTCTGAAAGCTACATGATAAATAAAACCCTGACACACACACACACACACACACACACACAACACACACACACACACACACACACTCACACTCACAGACACAGAGACACTCACACTCACACAGACACAGAGACACTCACACTCACACAGACACAGAGACACTCACACACACACCACACACACACACACACACACACACACACACGCACATAATGCTACAGAATTACAAATTGCAACAAATTAGGAGTGCTGTATTTTTTTAATTTCTACTCAACCATCACTTCGCAACGATACAACCTTGTGAGAAATATTCTGTAGCTTTTAAGTTGCTAAATAATTTTACTGATAAAATCGTCACAGTAGCGCTAACACGTTTCTGTGCGTGTATCCGTGTGTGCGTGTGTGTGTCTGTACCGTGAGTGCGTTTGTAAGGGACAGAAAGCAGGAGAAATAGAGTATGTGCTTTCTGTACATAATAAAACTTGAAATTATGAACAGTGAACTTATGTTTACTCATGAGCTAAGAACGAAAAATAACTTTGCTGTGAGTATATGAGGGCCTTAAGTGTTTGCTTTAAAACTGCAGTATACCTTAGGCTGAACACACCTGATCTAAAGACACTCTATCACCCCCTTGCCCACTGAGGTTTGCTTCCACCACAGTAATACAGTACACAATAACCGTGTGTTATCCATGCACTCACCCTCCCGTGCACCTGCAGGAAGTGGCAGCCCATATCCTGCTGGACAGATTTGGACTTCAGCAGGGTGCGATCCAGTGTGGCTGAGCCCTTCTGGCACACCTGTCTGGTGGGTCCTAATGTAAGCGTGGACCAGGGTCCCCCTTTACCAAAGTTCCCGTCAAACATCGGCCCTCGGCCTCCTCCGATCCCCCCACCACCTCCACTGCCGCCACCAGGTCCCGGGAGTGCAGGGAGCCCCTGGTGCTTCAGGTCACTGTTACTCTTTGAGGATTTCAGCATGTGCTCGCTCATGGTGCTGTAGCCCTGCATGAAGTACCTGGATGCCACCTGTCCGCCCGGCCCTGGTCCGGATCCCACTCCTTGCCGACCCAAAGTCATCATGGCCTTTGGGTTCCTATAGTTACTTATATCACTGTCCAAATCATCAGAACTCCAGTATCCAGACATATTGGATCGAGGCCTCCGTTTGGCCGTTCCTTCGCTCTTTGCCCGGTCTTTGCTTTTGCTCCGATGGTTTTTGTCATCGCTGCTCGACGATCTGCTGTTGCGGCCGTTCATGTTTCCCTTAATGGCGGAGTTTTCCAGCGACTGGGATTTAGCGAACAGTTTCTGGACGGAGTGAACTAAGTAGCGTATTTTTCCCGGACTGTCCGTGCGCTGCTGTTCCTGCTGTTTGGTCGTCGTCACCGCAGTGCTGCGATGGAACTGTAACGTGCTGAAGCCGTCCTGTTGCCCTGGCAACTGTTTCTCGAACTGGTCCAGGAGGTTGGGTGTCAACCGGTTCATCTTCCCTGCCCCTAAATGCCAAAAGTACAGGAAGGTAAATCAGGATAAACTCAAAATTCATAAAGCAACATGTGATAATTCAGTGTGAAAACCCTGCATCTTATTCACAGAAATTTTAGTCAACTTAACCAGGTGCTAATTAGCTTTTGAAAGTGAATTTAGCAGTAAAATGTAGAATAATGTTATGCAAATACAAAACAGTATTCTGTCATTATTATTTCAAAGAAAATGCAAATGATTTATGTTGTATTTTAAGAAACATGAAAAAAGTCTTTAATAACAAGATATACATTCTGAAGGTCAGCTGACTCCTTTGTCTTTTATTTCTCACACATCTCTGAGGTTTACAGGCCTTGCATCCATTGCTCTGTTTGCTTCATCACTAACTGCACCTTGAAAATTGTGATCAGCACTAATTTTGCAGGTCTGGTGTTTTTCTAATTTTTCCAGGTCTGGAAGAAACACTTCATTTCTACAGGTAAGTTTAAAAAAAAAAGAAGAGTTTATTAAAAGACAGGAGACAACAACAACTGCCATATAATTACACCAGAACCAACATATGAAGAAGAAGTGGCACGCCAGGTTTGATGTCACTGATAAATCAAGTAAAAAATATTACGAGGTGCCAAGTTTGAATGTTATAAATGATATTGGACAATGAACTTAAATTTTAGTCAATTTTATATGATTTGTATATGTGCATGAGTCATATGGAGGACTGTTGTAATACTTTTATGGTTCAACAGCCTCCAGAGCAGCATAGACATTATATGATCATCTTATGTGTTCCATTAAAAAAAAATTAATTGTTTTATTCAGCAAGGATGCATTAAATGTATCAAAAGTTACAGTAAAGACATTTATAATGTTACAAAAAAAAAATCTCAAATAAATGCTGTTCTTTTGAACTTTCTATTCATCTGTGAATCCTGAAAAATAAAATGTATCACGGTTTCCACAAAAATATTGTGCAGCACGACTGTTTTCAGCATTGATAATAATCAGAAATGTTTCTTGAGCAGCAAAGCAGCATATTATACTGATTTCTGAAGATCATGTGACACTGAAGACTGGAGGAATGATGCTGAAAATTCAGCTGCGCATCACAGAAATAAATTACAGTTTACTATATATTCACATAGAAAACACTTATTTTAAATTGTAATAATATTTCACAATATTACTGCTTTTACCAGTACTGTTTTTTTATCATATAAACAGAAGAGACTTCTTTCAAAACCATTAAAACATCTTACCAACCCCAACACCTTAAGTTTATTTATTTTTTGTTTGTTTTAAACATAAACCTCATTAAATTCATGCTTAAAAGATGAAAAAAGAAGCAATTTAGAAAGTAAGACTTATTTATTTATGCAATTTTGCATTTATTTTTATGATGTTTAGCTGCATACAGCTAACTTTTTATAAAAGTTTCTCAAGACAGCCCTACAGTTCTTACCCGATATAGTTGCGGATCCGCTGGTGATCATGGCAGTCCGTCCCACTCCGAGACCCATTCCCATGGACATAGATGTCCCCAGCGTCCCGGAGCTGATTCCCCCGATGCTGTCGGCTGTGTGACCGAAGTCGCCCTGATCGAAGTGCGAGTTGTAGTGGATCCGGGGGAAGGTGCTGCTGGAGGACAGCTGGTTGTTGAGGGGCATCAGGCAGTCGGGTGACGGGGAGAAGTGGTGAGGGTCCAGGGTTCCGTAATGCTCCATGGCTGCTGGGAGGAGAAACGGGGCGTGGGACAGGGTGGAGGAGGCAGACGGGGGGTACCGAGGGTCCCGGTGACTGGGAGAACGGGGCGGCTCGCAGTCGGACAGGGGGCGGGCGCGCTGGGGGGTGTAGCCTTTCATGGCAGAACGGGGCAATGCCCCCCCACCCTAGATCAGGAGCATGAGCCCACCGGGGAGAAACAGAAACCCTGGAGAAAAACAGGAAGAGAGAGAATTAGAATATGCAATGTAAAAAATTATTCATCAAGCTAAGTTTATTGGAGTATGTTTTAGAAGACAATACTATGGAAGTTTGTTTCCGCAACTTTTTCTGCAAGGTAACTGCAACTTTTTATCTAACAGTTCTGATTTTTTTGCTTGCAATTGTGAATTTTTTCTTGCAATTCTGATTTTTTTCTCTCAGCATTGTGAAAAGTCACAATTATCTTTTTTTTTTTTTCAAGACGGAATCAAGCTTCCATAAAATCTCATCATTTCTGCTTCAAATATTTTGAGTTAAAATTCCGTGTGTTACTTCCCATTTGTTATATGTAATTAATTGTGAAATTTACTAGCAATTTCTGAGTGAAAATAATTTCAAAGTAAATCCTACACAACACTGCAAAAATTATTTTCTTATTTAGCATTTTTGTCTTGTAGTACAAATATCTAACATTATTAAATCAAGATACTAAGATTTACTTGAGAAGCAACATTTTATTTTGATACATTTTTCAGAAGACAAGAAAAAAAAGAAAGTAGAAAAGTAGAAAAGTTTGTTTTCCTATCCCGCTAGCAGATATTTTTTTCTTCGTATTTTAAGCTCAAACTCACTTAATTTTGATGCAATTTTCAGAAAAAAAGACTTATCTTATGTGAATTTTTCTGCTCAAGTAAATGTTGTAAATGTGATAAGATGTTAAGTCTTGTTTTCTGAAATATATATATCATTTTGCTTCTTATGTAAATGTATCTTGACTTAAGATTGTTTAGTTATTTGTACTGGAAATCAAGACAACATTTTTGCTGCATTTTTGTTTCAGTGTAGAAACATAAAAACTAGGTCTTTGCATTTATTTAGAAGAATTTGTGGTTACTGAGTGAACACGCACTGCTTCGGCTGTGTGTTCACGGTGTGTGTGTGTGTGTTCACTACTCACTGCTGTGTGTGTGCACTTGGATGGGATAAATGCAGAGCACAAATTCTGATTATGGGACACCATACTTGGCCACACATCATGTCACTTTTTCACTTTTTCAATCATTCATTAGCACTAGTAATAGTACACTCTAAAAAATGCTGGGTTATTTCAACCCAACTTTGGGTCAAATTTGGACTAACCCAACCGTTGGGTTAAATTACATTTTACGTTAAATTAATTACAAAGTTGGGTTAGTCCAAATTTGACCCAAAGTTGGTTGAATAACTCCCAAAAAAGGGCACCCCCAGCATTTTTAGAGTGTAATGCTGCACAAATATTACTCGTCTTGTTTTCAGTCGTGAAAATTCGCACACAGAATGACATGCATGATTAATGGAAAGCTGCACAGTTCTTTACTTACAAATGTCAATGGTCTCTCGACAAGCAAAAATGTAATACAATGAGTATACAACAAATACAATCATTATGCTAATTCACAACTGTACATTCAAAAAGTGTATTATATTCTATTGTTATTAGATAAATTATTAGTATTTATTGTTTTGCTTTAATAATATTGCATTTTCTAATTATGAAATTAGAGGAAAAACATCTGAGAAGCAGTAGGCTTCAGCAAACATTTCCACTTGCTCTTAATTTAATCTCATTGCTCTCTCAAAAAACAATTGAGATAATAAACATTGATTTGTAATTTTTCTTAAACTTTTGTCCTTATGTTTCAGTAAAAATATCTAAACAAGAAGTTATTCAAAAAGCAAAACTGCTTTAGATGATAAGACTTGTTTTAAGAGAAAATATATTGAATAAAGTTTATTTTTCTAATCAGATTTTTTTGTTTTGTTTTAAATATAAACCTTACTAAATTTTAGATTTATGCTTAAAACACGGGGGAAAAATATTTAGGAAGTAAGGTGTTCTCTTATGAGACAGAAGTCCTATTTTTCATAATTTAGTCATGTATGAAGTTATTGTTTATTTAAAATCACAATGATTGTGATACGACATGTGACACCATTTTTCCAAAAGCCATCTCTCTCTCTCTCTCTCATCACATGCCAGGATTGCGCTCACAGACGGGCTTCATGGAGGTAAATCGGATTGAACTGCTTGATTGCCCAGACCGTCTGCGCCGCGTGTCACCTGCTCGACACTCCTGCTAAACCTGCCTTCAGGAGACCGGCTTTAACTTCACAGAGACCAGAATCCTGTCTCAGTCTCTATTTGTGAAAGAGCAGCCACAGACAGACATGAGAGAGAGAGAGAGAGAGACAGAAAAACTAAGAGTGAAGCGGACAGACGTGACACTTGAAGCAGAGCCACCCATCAGCAGGACACACAAACAAAGCAACATGTTTCCTGTGAGAGGAGACGCGCCACGGCCGAGATTTCAGCTGAAAAACAACCACAGGAGCCGCAGATGAAGACAGGTGATCGAACAGCAGAGGAAAGGTCATTAAATCCCAGAAGACGACGAAAATAAAAGATCTTAACATGAAACTGTGTGCTGCAGAACGCACACACTAACACAGCAAAAAACACTCTGTTATACATGTACAAATATCTAAATAAGAAAAATTAGACAAATATACAAAAGATATTAAGCATTAGGCTAATAAAAAGCTGCATGCAATTTATCAGTATCCAAATAAATTGTGAAAGCTGATTTTTTTGTAGTAATTTTTTTAAACCCAAATATAATACTAGAACAGAAAGATATTTATTTAATATATTTTAAAATATCTAAAAAGGAAAATAGGAAAAATGTGCATGAAAATAATGTCCCAATGTACAAAATTCTTTATGTAAAATACTATGATTCCCTATTTCTTCTCCTTTGATTTGGGGGTGAAATATGCCCTGTGCATTTGTCTGTATGTGTTTCTGATCATGTGTTGTTCATCACGTCTGTGTTCAGCCTGAGGATCTGCTCTGACTCTAATAAACATGAATTATTGTGATGCTGTTGTCAAACACACACCTCTGTTCACCGGAGAATTAAAACAGTGTCACAGATTGTTAGTGTGAATGTTTACCTCTAGTGAACAGATCATATTTTTCAAACTTGTTGGCCGAGCGTCACCATCTGCTGTGGAGTGTGAGGTGTGTTTAGCACAGGTGGGCTCCGATGCAACACACACACACACCACACACACACACACACACACACACACACGCAGGTTTAAAATGCAACACTCAGTTTTTTATCCAGCAAAGGGCCGCTCACTCGTTTTGACAGCAGGGGGTGCCAAGAGGCAAAACATGGTGCTGGAGCACCTAAAATCAAAGCAAAACTCTCCTAGAGGAAGATGCTGAAGATGAAGATAAAGCCAAACATGCAGTAATCACTATCCATTTTTCAGTTCTCTAAATACAAATAGAGTGAACTCAAAATGTGTTTGGACACTTAAATCATGTTCAAATGTTCAAGTTTCATTAAAGGAATCAAAGTTTCACACACCACCACACACACACACACACACTCACACTCAACACACACACACACACACTCCACTCACACACACACACACAACTCACAACACACTCCACCCAAACAAAACACACACAGGTTTGTTTTTGTGAAAAGTGGGGAGTCTCCATAGGTGTAATTTTTTTTATACTGTACAGACCGTATATTCTATTGCCCTACACCAACCCTACCCCTAAACCTACCCCTCACAGGAGACTTTGTGCTAGTTCAGATTTTCAATACACTCCATTCTGTGTGATTTATAAGCATTTTGAAAAGTGAGGACATGGGGTAATGTCCTGAAAAGTCACCTTCTCCTGTAATACCTATGTCATACCCTTGTCATTATACAAAATTATGTCCTAATTTGTCACCAAAAAAGCATAAAGCACAACACACACACACACACACACACCACACACCACACACACAACACCACACACACTCATCATCTGAAAGCATCAATTTGCCAGAGAAACATCTCAGTAAAGGACGAGGAAACAAATATGTTCCCCTCACGCACACAAACACTCACACACCACACACACACACACACACACACACACACACACACACACACACACACACACACACCCACACACACACCACCCACACACACACCCCACACTCACCACAAAACACACACACACACACCCAATCTCCCTCACACCTCTTTCTCACTTTCTCTCACTCGCTTTCCCACAGACTTCATCTATCCATCGACAGGAGACAAGAACATAAAGACTCCATCATCTACATCATCATCATCATACAAAACACCTGACAGACAGAAGGACCAATAGATAGATAGTCAGATGATAGATAGATAGAATAGATAGATAGATAGATAGATAGATAGATTATAGATAGACAGATAGATAGATAGAGTTGTACGTTTCCTGTAAGGGCTAGGTTTAGGGGTAGGGTTGGTGTAGGGCGATAGAAAATACAGTTTGTACAGTATAAAAACAATTATGACTATGGAGAGTCCCCGTTAAACCTGAATACCACTGTGTGTGTGTGTGTGCGTGTGTGTTGGGGTGTAGAGGTTGTGTTCAGATGAAGGTGGGTGGTATCAGTGTGTGTCCCTGAGAAAGTCTCACAGTAACCTTGTCCTAATTACATTCTGCAGTGCTGCTTTTGGCCTATTTCCACAGCTCCAAATATATTCTCTCACACTCTCACACTCTCTTAGACACACCACACACACACACACACACACACACACACAAACACACATTAACGCATCAATAATACACAGTTACATGAAGACAGTCACGCCGCTGCTGTCAGGTAATATAGCGGGATGCGAGTCCTAACCAGGTGTGACGCGACACGCATACAGCTACATCTGTAAAACATTCACAGCCAATCAGATCACATCTGATATTTAAAATACATTCACACGTACAAGCGAGAACAACACAAGCTGAAGTTAGAAAGCGAGGGACCAATAACCTATGCTGCTGTTTAAGACAAAAACTCATTAACACAAGAATATTATCACTAACGCCTGGTAAGAACACAGTGTCAGAGACGGTCAAATGTGTTATTAGCTCATTATCTGCTTCAAGTGAAGCGTTTCCTGCATGTGGACTAGAAAAAGTGTGCTGGTGTACTAATAACAAGACAACTTGCTTTTGCTGTCTATATTCCTCTGCTGTCTGACATGAGATTGATCAAGTGTGACCAGCTTTCTGTAAAGAGGCTGAAAAAAAACATTTTGTTTGGTCTCCACTTCTTCCTCCTTTAATGTTGGAACAAAATGTCAAAATCAGCATGAGATCCTTTAATTACAGCGTGTTTGCTGTGGGCATGTGCCATATCTCTGCATCTGCACCAGAGGGTTTGTATGTGTGCGTTTTTGCTATAAACTATTCATAATTTAAAGTAGTTCAACTAAATATACTCCCTTGATAAAGTAGGTATATGACAAGCTACTAACAAAAAATATATACATTTATTTAGGGGGGCAATCTATATCAGATGAACAGATTAAAAACAAAAAAACAAGAATGTTTTTTCTGTCAGGTAGGGTGACAGCATTAACTATGTACAAATTATAAAATGAATAAAAATGTAAAAATGTAATTAAGCAACAGTTATAAACCACAGTATTTATGCATATGTTAATATTAATGTTTTTTCATGTTTTATCAGTATTTATTAATACAGTGTGCACACTAATATGTGTTTTATTCATATTTTTATTTCAAATGGCTTCAAAAAATTAAGCTTTGCATCACATAAACAAATCACATTTAAACAATGCTGCTATTTTAAATTGTAATAATATTTCACAATATTACTGTTTTACCTAAATTTTTTACTGTATTTAGGATCAAATAAATGCAGCCTTATTGAACATTAGAGACGTTCGGAAACATTAAAAAATCTTATTGTCCAAAATGTTGAAATGAAGTATATAGACATATATATTTGTCTTCATAATCTTTCAAAAATATTTTTTGACTCAAACAAAACCAGTTACGTTGTTACCACAAGTACATTTTTAGATTATTTATCGTCATATTTTTACATTCACAGTTTATATTAATATACATATATTTAATATTATTTAGAGCAACTTCTGTGAACACTATTGAGTGATGACTCTCTGTGGAATCAGTCAATGGTTTTTGAATCACTTCATTGAAAGTGAATCATCTGAATGAACTGATTCACTAAAAAAGATAGTTAGCTAGTTATATTATAACTACTGTGTTATAGTATACCAGTAGTGATCAGTCACACAGCATTTATGGCGTTTTAAGGTGACTGTCCCAAATAATGTTTCCATAATTGATGCTGTCCCCAAACTCAAGTGCTCATAGTATTGATCATATCATAGGATGAATTGAATTCAATCCTAATCAAACCCATCTGAGCCAGGCTTTCTCTAGGGGTGAATTAAGGATACCTGAGACACTTTTTTGCAATGAAATGACTGGGAAAAAGTATCCCAGTCATCCTGAATTAACCCGTATTTATATCAGACCTCTCTGGCTTCAGCAAAACATACAAATCATCCATTTCAGTCAAACACTATTAGACAGAGTAATAAAGAGATGGGGAATATTTTAGGTGAATGTGCTCTACTAAATACAATATGCCAAAAATGGATGCAAAGTTTTGTCATTTGTTGGAAGACACAGCTTGTTACTGGAAAAGCCAAAGTACGTATATGAAAACAACTGACCTACTGTCAGGGTAAAATGTGGTTACTTTTAATTAGTTAGTGCACAACAACGTGCATAAAAAAGGTTCCAAACCAGAGTTACAAAAAATAAATAAATAAATTGAGCAAAAAGCTCATTTATTTCTCAAGTGCTTAATGATATAACACGATACAAGGCCAAGCAATTATTTCATTGAGATAATAATGAGCTCTTTCAAAGAGGCCATGTTTGCATAATGTGCTCACTGTGAAAATTAATAAGCAGCATCTGAATTTTAAAGTCCAAATTTACCATTTTAATGCAAACGTGTGCTGTGCAGCCGAGGACTCGACAATCAGGTGAATGCAAAGGACAGAAGATGCTGATTAGCAAAATCTTTTTATCTAAAGCAAATTAAAGTTCACTCATAACGATGGTGATGGTATCAGACGGTGATACTATGGTATTTTGACATGAAACGATGACATTTTTAGTTCAAAATCAAGAACTAAAAAGAACTAAAAAAAGTAACTAAAAATTCAAATGAAATATTTATTGATATTAATCCTTGACAAATATACTAATGCATTAGTCAAATCAAGAATAGCATGGCATTAACCTCATGGCAGTGTCTAAAAAACACAGTTGTTAACCAAAAGCCATGGTACTGGATGTATAAAAATATATGTTATATATATATAAAATCTTTTTATATTTTAGTTTATATTTAATTTTTATTTCAACTGTGCCAAAGTATCTTTTCTCATTTTCTTTTGGAGAAAACTAAAATACTACAATAACTAAAATCAAAAGTAAAAAAATATATAAAAAATGGCATATAAAATTTGTATATAAAGACACGCATACAACTAAAATAAAAAAAGTATATAAAAAATAAAAGCTATAAAATGACAAAATCACATAACAAAATGACTAAAATTAAAACTTAAACTGAAAATATAAAAATAAAAATTAACAGGACATTGGAAAAAATTTATTAAAAACTATAATAATGTATCAGTGATATTAAAATAATATTTGTAAGGTGTGGTGAGCTACTAAAACATACTTACATTTGTAGGTCATCCTAATTCTTTGCGCCAAAACCAGATGGTGAAATTTCCTGTTGAAACAAAGAGTTATTAGCATATATGCAAAACAAATATAGATCATATTCATGAGATGACTGAAGTGACTGAATTGTTCGTCCTGAAAGACATGTTTCTAAAAACAGCAGTGTTGCTGTCATGGGACGGTTGGATGTATTATGGATGTGTAACAGGAACACAGAAATCACTCTCATCAGTCTTTACCTGTTTCTATTTGAGCTCACCTAAATGCATATTTACTGCAACATCAACTTTCATGACCTGACACGCCACATCTGAGTAATATGCACATGTCTGTGTGCTAAAGATTCGTCTCCAAAACCATCCATATTAATGGGATTACAGTACAAAACAATATTAATAAACATGAAAAACACATACTCTCATCGCAGTGAACCACTGCTTCACAACAACGGCTGAGAAATCTACTACATGAGTGACAAAAAATTATCTTTATATACTTTCTGTAAACACTTTTGGGGTTCACATTGAAAAGTTTAAAAGTTTGGGGGGTTTTATTCATCAAGGATGCATTTAATTAATCAAACGTGCCAGAAAAGACGTTTTTAATGTTACAAAAGATTTATATTTCAAATAAATGCTGTTCCTTTAAACTTTCTGTTCATCAAAGAATCCTGAAATATAAAATGTATCTCGGTTTCCACAAATATATTGTGCAGCACGACTGTTTCATCATTGATAATAATCAGAAATGTTTCTTGAGCAGCAAATCAGCATATTAGAATGATTTCCGAAGACTGGAGGAATGATGCTGAAAATTCAGCTGCGCATCACAGAAATACATTACATTTGACAAAATATTACAATAGAAAATGGTTATTTTAAATTGTAATAATATTTCACATAATTAATGTTTGTATGTAGTTGATCAAATAAATGCAGCCTTGGTGAGCAAAAGAGACTTCTTTCAAAAACATAAAACATTTTACAGATTCCAAACTTTTGAACAACCCAGACAAACACAACTAACACAACAAATATAACACATGCACAGAAAGAAATGATTGCTTACAATTGCCTTCTGGTATTTGTGTGTGTATGTGTGTGTGTGTGTGTGTTTGTTTGCAGCCAGTCTTACTACATTCCTAATTAATCCAATCAATCTTCTCACAGACTTAATTGTGTCACGGATGCAAAAATGATTACAGGGTCAATGTGATGATAAGACAATCTCAGGCAAGACAACACACACGCACACACACACGCACGCACACGCAGCTTCTAGCTTGCGTTAATTGCGGTCTGTTGTTTTTTTTCTCTATTTTTATTCTCGCATTCGCTTTGCTGATTCTTTAGTCTGCTTCAATGAAAGTATGTAGCGTCTGGACCATTCAAACACACAATATATATTTTGTTAGCTAGTTTTAACAAATACTCTGTAACACCCCAGTAAGCTGAACAGGCCCCTGGTTCCATAGCAAAAACCTGATACATTTACGACCTCCTGGAATTTAGGTGAAGAAAATCGCTTCCTTGCCCATAAGGAAAATCCACAAGGGAAGGACTTTTCTTTGCTAATTAATTAATAGGAAAACCTTTCTTTGAATGAACACAAATGATCCTTCAGGTCATTGGGTATATTCTTGTCATCGTGTATTTTGTCTTGGAATTGTATACTGTGATTGCAGGTTATAATCGACACCATTCCTGTCATCCTTTCACTATAAGTAAATCTACCATGTCTAGTATCTATGAATTCGCTTTTCTTTGATCGAAACAAGCGTGTATATTATATTTTGGTACATAGGCAATATATATTAGGGTCCTGGGAATCTTTAGTCATTTCGATTCAAGTCCATTTGCAAATAACCATGCTTAGAGACAAAGGGTCGTAAAAAACCCTCCAGCAATTGCAACCTCCCGCTCGGAAATTCCATTTTGATCATTGGACAAGCCCATCTTGAAAGGAGGAGATCTTCTCCGACCTTAAAGGCTGATCCGGCGACCCTCAGTTGGTGGTTTGTTGGAATTTGAGAGCGGTTTGAGACAAACGCTCCCGGAAAAACGCTAAGCTCGTGCCAGGCTTCAGCCTTGACCTTTCCATTTCACCAAGATTCTCCGACTCAAACTGGTTCTTTTCATCAACCAACTTCAGCAAGATCTTGGGCCTTAAGTTTGCATCAGGAATCTCTTTCAGACCGCTGAGACTCGCTAAGTATCAAACTTAGTATTATTAATTGATATATTAGGTATCAGTTGCACCTTTTACCAAGGTGGGTTGAACTAAGAATCTGATGTTTCCTCAAGGCTGTAAATCTGCTGAATATCAAGAAAAAAACACATGGTACCATCAACATTCCTTCACTAAGAACGACAAAAAAGTTTCTGTACTGAGTTAAGCTTGAACCCTTTCCTATACCAACTGTATGCGTGGGTGTGTGGATGTTAGACCAGTTATGTGTTTATGTAGTATGTTAGACAATTTAAGTGTTTATGTAGTTAATAAAAACCTTACTTTTATCACACTTGACATGTTCATTGTTTGCTCATAACTGGAGGCACTTAATCATGCAGATTTATGCTACAAGCTTTTGTAGAATTGTACAGTAAGAAAGTTATTTCCCTTAACCAGGAAATTAACGTTCTTAGAATTGACAAGACAGTTGACCCTGAGAGGTCAGCTAAATATATACAGCGGATCTAAAATATTCAAAATTAATTATAACTAGTTATGGTTAATTATTCATATTTCCTCATGAGCTGAGTCGCTACAAGTAGAACAAGCAGGGTCGGACGTCTTGTCTTCAGTCTTTCTGGATCCCAAAAATTACACTAAAAACAGTTTGGTGTAGGATTTACTTGTAAATTTCACAAATAATTACAAAGAAACGGCAAGTAACACATTGAATTAAACATGAAATAGAAATACTGAAATGATAAAACATACTCTAATAATCTGTTTTATTTACAACTTTTTTTACAGTGTTCCACTTCTCAAAGGAAACACTCTTGTACTAAAGGAAAAACCTTTGAATTATTAAAATAAAACATCATTTACATTTTAATGCACCACTTTCCCCATTGAGGATGTCTCCTGAAGGAGTTCATGTTTTCAGATTTAAGTTTCTATACAGTTGAGCTCAAAATGTGCTCACAAAACCCTTGAAATGTCCTGCTGTGTGCTGTGTGCAGCATGATGGATGATCTCATGTTCACATTACAGAAGGACACGTCTGAACATGAAGCCCTGTGGAGAACATCACAGCCTCCGCTCTGACATTTTAAGGCCATGCTCTATGAAGGCAGCAAGAAAAATACGATCTACTACATTTTAATATTATAGAATATTTCATAATATATTTTTTGCATTAAAGTTCTATGCAATCATCAAGCGCTCTGGTATCTTCCATGAACGGCCACAGAAAAGCATCACACATCATTCGCATGCAGTGTAGTAGTGCGTCTGAATATTTCATGACAGTTGTCACGTCCTGTTAAAATGTTTGAGGGTTCATCTAAGTCTTGATTTATTAAAGCAGAACCGCAATGTCTCGTTTGTTTGAAAGCGGCCAGATACTGAGCCTCTTAAAAACCAATTGTGCTTCGGCTGCGTTCAGAGACTCACTTCTTTCTACATGTATTACTCGGCTCCGTCAGGATACCGCGCTTTATTGAACTTGAAATAAACTGCAAACAATCCACGTCTTCAGGCTTTAGATGTTTAATGAGGCAGTTCAGAGCGCCTCTAATTGGTGTTTGGTGAGTTTTTTTGAGATAGCACTTTAATTTCTTTCTTTGAGCAGAATAAATGTAGTATATGTATGTTCTACAGCGTTGAGTAAGTTTCTCAAAAAAAGTAATCCACTATAAATGACTACTTCAAAATTGCAATTTGATTACATTACTGATTACTGCATTTAAAAAGTGATCAGATTACTAATTACTAATTACTTTACTTTCAAGTTTATTTTACTTTTCAAGTTTTCAAACCTAGAAAATACACTACAAAGTCAAACTCATGGTTCTTTCAGTAATTTAATATTGACTTAAAAATCACATAAATATCAAAACAGCAATTTGAACGATCGCTTGCATCTTCTCCTGATAACAGAGAAAAGAACTTAAAATGTTCCATAATTTTTAAATATACAGATAAGAGAAATGCATCATTTGAAACTGTAAAGGGTTTGTGCTTTTGTAAAATAAAGAAAACAAACAGGATGTGCTTTCTGCCGTCTCGGTCTCTGTGAACTTCTTTCTGAAACGCGTCACAAAAATGAATGAAAACTCAGCGAATACTTGACGCACAGACATGAGAAATATATCTATAATCTATAATCTATCTATAAATATATATTGAAAACAAATATTCTCTGATAAACCAACGCGAGGTCCAGTCTTTCCCGTCTGAGCTCATTATCATTTCTGTTGAGTAAGTCATTTATTCTTACTTGTATTAGTGTTATTGTGACATAAACTTGTATGCATTTTACTAGTTGGACTTTTTCCAAATTATAATGCCAGACTAAAATATGCAAAATCTTGACATATGATAGGCAACCTTTCATTTAAATGTTGTACGACTCATCTGCATTTTAGCTCACATTCTCCGGTGATTCATTAAAGGGCATACTGACACGCAAAACATGATTTTAAAATGCAGTAATTCATATTTTTTAACACTGCATTTGTAACTTAAGTAACAATTTTATTGACATTAGTAACTGTAATCAAATTAAATCAATTAAAAATGTAGCGCGCTACACTGCATTGCAATGCGTTACATTTTATATTTATTTAATTTGATTACAGTTACCCAACTCTGATCTTCTAACAGTAATTTCGAACATTTTGTGCTCATCTCCAACTTTGATCAATCAGAAAGTGGATTTCTTTTGCTGTAACCCACAACATCTCCAGCTCCTGAATTCATGCCAGACTCTCGCTGACATGAAAACACTTCTCCTCCTGACCTCCTCCCACATTTGTCCTGAATCTGTGCTCAGCTTAAAAGAGTTGAGCTTTGAACTTTGGTCCCCGCTGATATCATATTTGGCCAAATTAAACTGCTCTGCAGGGAATAAAACCACCTTTTTTGTTTTCATTTGTTCTAATGGTCACGTGATCATGATCCATGAGTATTTTGGTTTAACTAGTCCTATTATATAAACCGAAAGGGTTTGCGCTCCATGCTTGGGTTCTTTCATACACTTCAGACCTACATTGAGCCACTATAAGTTTGTAATTAGGAAAGGGAAGCTCTCAAACCTCACTGACATTCCAGTCAGCATTTACACTGATAATTCATCCAAAGATGAATATTTACTCCCCCATGTTATTCCACATCATCCGTATGACTTAGATAGTTTGAAAAATGTGTGTGTGTGTGTGTGTTTTGTCCATACAATTAAAGTCAACTAGGTTCAGTGTTGTTTTGAACCTCACTGACCTTCATTATATGGACAAAAATACTTATCTTAATAAGTATCTTAACTGCAAAAAGTGATTGCCCAGGGATTTTGTTTTCCAGTAAAAATACCTAAACATTCTTAAATCAAGATACATTTGTTTGGGATGCAAAATATTAAGTTCTATTTTTTTAAAAAATATGAATCAAAATTAAGTGAGCTTAAGCATAAAACAAGAAAAAATATCTACCAAAGGGGAAAGAAAAATAAAATAAATTCAAAGGGAAAACAAATTTATTTTTCTTATCCCAATGGCAGTTATTTTTTCTTGCTCTAAGCATAACTCACTTCATTTTGATAAAAATTTCAGAAAGCAAGACTTTTTTTACTTGCATTGATTCATCTGTGTCCTGCAGGAAAAAAAGAAAATCACACAGGTTTGGACACTTTTGAATTGCAAGAATTTTGGAAAATGTCATTGTTGTGTGGCATCCAACCTTTTTCTCTAATCACATTCAATCAAACATGCAAACTCTGCAGATTCAGTAGCAGGACAGGAAACACCAACAGATTATTTGAGAATAATGTTCATTTGGAATCAGTGCAGACACTCAAGAACCATCAAAAGAACTAAATATCATGAAAATCTAGCATTTTTTATGGAACATTTTTTTTAATAAGAACCAGCTCTCGATTCCATCCCTGTGGTTAAAAGATCAAACCAGTGTCACCTCCAGTTGCAAAAACTCCTGCATGATCCTAAATGATCAACTGGCCTCCATTAAGCACAACCGCCCTGCTGCAGGCTCTTCATGACCTATGATATATTGAGAAACAGACCCTCTTCTGTCTTGTGTCCTGGTTAAGGCTCTAGTTATATTACGTCTAAATCACAAAGCTGCAGCCCGACTCACATTCACCCTCCAGAATCTCTTTGTTCTGGTCTCTGGTGCCTGTAGAGATATCAGTCGAGTCATTCCTGGCCTGCGGTGCGTTAACAATCCTGATACCTACAGGACAAGATCAAATAATACAACCCTGCTTGGCTGTCTTATTTCATCTCTCTCACCCCACCGCTCAAATATCCTGATTAAGGAACGCTAACCTCTACACAGATTCATCAGCTTGCATGCTGGTATTATTGTGGTATCACTGGGTTTTGATTGATGCGTAAGTTTAGCGTTGGTAGAATTCTTCATGCTTTTGAAAGAAGTCTCTTCTGCTCACCAAGGCTGCATTTATTTGATAAAAAAATTCAGAAAAATAGTGTGAAATATCATTACAGTTGAAAACAGCTGTTTTCTATGTGAATAAAATTGCTGTGATGCAAAGCTACATTTTCAGCATCCTTACTCCAGTCTTCAGTGCCACATGATCCTTCAGAAATCATTCTATTTTTTGTTGAAACCATGGTTTATTTGAAATATAAATATTTTATAACATTATAAATGACTTCTGATCAATTTAAGGCGTGCAATGCATTAAAAAAAAATCTTATTGACCCATTTTATGCTGTAGGTCAAAGGTATATACACAAAAAATAGCTGCAAAATGACATCTAAGTTTAAGAGTATGTTCTAAAATTCCCCTCAGATGAAGAATAAACGGCATTCTGAGTAATAAGAGCAAAAGATCGGTTTACTCAAAAGAGATTCTGCTGTAATCTCATTTAGAATCCATGTCAGTCTGTCACAGAAGATTGAGAATACTGTAGACAGGCGGGTTTAGATTAATAGTCCTAGCATTAAAAAAAAACACATGAAAGAGAGATGAAATGAAGAGCTGAAATATCGTTGTGGTCTCTTCTGCTGTATCTAAAGGGATTATTTGTGATCACTACAAGCCCAGCTCAGACTGACTCTGGGTTAAGCTGGAAGACAAAACCAGAAGAGAATGAATCAGCCTACTGACAGAGACCACTGATGTAACACTAGTATTAACGTAAAACTGTTTTTTAACAGCATACATGACTAATTATCATTTCTAGTTCCAAACCAGATGGCTCTTTTCTAAATTCAAAGTCAGATGGATAAACATCATCTCTAGTCACTGTCCCTCCACAAGAGCCTTCAGTAAGCTTTGCACTCATCCATATTAAAGTCTGTTATTTTATATTAGAATTTATTTCGGTCTATTTGATCAGAAAACACAACCTGGATTCACACCTGCATCATCTACATGGGCAGCACAGTGGTCAATGTGTCTGAACCACATGCATCTAATAAAATTTCTAAAATAATGCAATAAAAATAAAATAAAATAAAATATATGGCTATATAATAATTACCAATTTTGTATTTTTAGTACTACTATATTAGTAGTTAGCAGTAGTAGTAGCAGTGTACATTTATATGACTGAAAACAAAAAAAATAAAAATAAAAATAAAATAATGTTTCAAACCAGGACTATTATCATTATAGCCATTAAATAAATGTAATGAATTATTATTTTTATTATTATTATTACTATTTCTAAAAACAAGCAGCACAGCTATTTATTTAAATAAATTGCAGTCATATTGTGATTTCAGTTTTGTTCGATTAATTGTGCAGCCCTATTAAGTATTAAAAAAATTAAACACGCCATGTAATTGCATTAATATTACATGGTGCTGAAATGTGCGCTGTTTAATACAATATGCATTACCATAGCAAGGGATGAAAATAATCGTTAGATTACTTTCATATTGCTTCTGCTAAAAAAGCGTTATTATGTATTTAATTTTGTGCATTGTAAACAAAATGTTTATTCAGTTTTTTTCTTTTTTAAAGAGTGCAACTTTTCAATGTTCACAAAAGTGAGAAACACCAAAAGAGCACATGTGTTTTTCAAGTGTTTTTAAGTGGTGCATGAACCAAATGACACTCAGAGTCCCTTCATCAGCCTAACACTAACAACACAACACAACTACCAGTGATGAAGACTTCACTCGGACTAATAACTGCATGAACTGACAGTATCCCTGCTATCGTCCCACTGCATCTGAGCTGATTTAATGCTGTTTAAAGGCCTCTATTGCTGGCAGAAGAGATATCTGTCATCCTTCCCTTGCGGTCAATCTCATTTCATCCAGTATCCCAAGAGCCTTTGTTCTTCTCACCACCTTCTCGTGGCATAAACTCACATGAAGACTTTCTAGCTGCAGTTACTGCTTCTAAATTATAATTGAAACCAGCAACACGGTCACAGCTATTTTCAATTATCATCATAGCCCGGTAGATGCCAGAAGGTGCACAGGGACACATCTATGACAATTATAGCAGTTCCTGTCAGAGTGCGACTCGTGGTTAAATCAGCACAAACTACAGCCGCTCACACATTAACCTGAATCATAATTAAATAGCAATTGCACATTCTCCAACAACATGAGCGTACAAACAATGAATCTTAATATGCAAGTTTATTTTAATAGAGTCTGCATGCGCAAAAGTGGAATTTTGTTAAACACAGTGTTGGGAAGCTGCACTAGCAAAAGCTTGGGGCTGGTAAGATGTTTTTGAAAGGTCATCAAGGCTGCATTTATTTAATCAAAGCAATACAGTAAAAACAGTAATATTATGAAATATTATTACAATTTAAAATAGCTGTTCTCTATGTGAATATCTGTTCAACTGTAATTTATTTCTGTGATCAAAGCTGTATTTTCAGCATCATTCCTCCAGTCTTCAGTGTCACACGATCTTCAGAAATCATTCTAATATGCTGATTTGCTGCTCAAGAAACATTTCTGATTATTATCAATGTTGAAAACTGTCGTGCTGCACAATATTTTTGTGGAAACTGTGATAGATTTTATTTTTCAGCATTCTTTAATGAATAGAAAGTTCAAAAGAACAATATTTATTTAAAATAGAAATATTTTGTAACATTATAAATGTCTTTACTGTCACTTTTGATCAATGTAATGCCCCTTTTTAAAATAAAGGTATCAATTTCTTAAAAAAAAAAAAAGTACTAACCCCAGATTTTTGAATAGTAGTGCACTTCAAAACAGTGTAAACTACAATCAACCTAAAATTACAAGATGTTATTTTAGGTACTAAAGAAAAAATAGCTAAATAAGCAATACATTTTATATTAATACAATATAGCACAATATTATAAAATAATTAGTTTTCACAATCAGGGCAGCATTTTTCAGAATGTCTCAGATAGATTTACACTTAATACAAATGAATAAAAGTAGAAACATTAAAAAACTAACAAACAAAATGAACAGGAACATTTAACTAAATTTCTCTATAAAATTGCCTTACAAATACCTAGATATTTATGAATTACACTGATATGGTTCATATTCGAACTTGCCAAAATCACTCCCAGCGCTACATCAGCAACAGAGATTGTGTGTTTGATCGGTTTAGTTGTAAATCTGGGTGCACAATACAGTCTGATCAAACTGTTCAGTTACGCTACACAGCTACTTCCTAGGAAAAATAGCTTGTTAGAGCAAATACTACTGTCAAGCTCCTGAAAAGGTTAAGTTAATAATATCACTACTTTTGAACCTACACAGCACCTCATGAATCAAGCCACGAGAGAAGAAATGAGTTTGCCACACATAACGCGGACTGTGAGCCAGACGCCCGGATTCATGTGTCTGCGAAGATGGATAGCTGCTTGTGAGGAAACATGAAAACTGAATGGAAGGGAAGGAAGATAAATGTATGCAATCAAAAGCACTCTACGTCTCCACAGACTAGCACCGTACAGTTGAGTCAAACACCGGAAACGAGCTTCAGGAGGTTTCGACATTAACACTGCAAAAAATGATTTTCTTACACAGTATTTTTGACCTTTTTTTCAGTACAAATATCTAAACATTCTTAGTTCAAGATACATTAACTTGAAAAGCAAAATTCTTAAGAAATTAAGTCTTAGTTTCTGAAAGAAAAAATAAACAAAAAACATCAAAATGAAGTGGGTTTATACATAAAACCCGAAAAAATATCTGCCAATGGGCTGTTAATTCAAAGAGAAAATGAGTTTTATTTTTCTGACCCCATCGTTTTAAGTATAAACTCACTTAATTTTGATTTATTTATCTTTTTTCAGAAAACATGACTTTATATCCTGTCATTTTGCTTCTCAAGTAAATATCTCGATTTAAGAGTGTTTAGATATTTTAATCAAAAACAAGACAAACATTTTTGTTTAGAAAATCATTTCAACTCCAGCAGAAGAATCACGGGTGGTTATTACAATTATATATATATATTATATTGATATATATAAGATATATATATAAAAAAAAACATAAAAAACGTACTTGAAATAAATAAATGTTTAACTGAATTAAAATAAATTGTATATGAAAACTTAACTCATTTTATTTTAGCAACATTTCTTATTTTCATTTAATCTGACTTGGTGTACTAAAATAACAAAAACTAAAACTGAAATAAAAATTAATAAAAACTATACAGATATATTTAAACACAACAAAAACTAATAAAAAATTACAAAAATGCAACAAAATTACAAAAACTGGAACTAAAATGAACAAAGCAGAAAATATAAAAATAAAATCTGATTAAAAATATTAACAAAAACTATAGTTGTGTATCAATGATACTAAAACAACACAGTCTAACCTTGAGAATGAAGCTGACTGTGTTGCTACTGTACCTTTAAGACTTCACACTGTCAGGGTGGGGCAAGTTTCTGAATACTGAATACCTGTTGATATGCAAATGTGGTATATGCTAATAGGCTCATGAATTCATAACCACCTTTGATTCCTGAATAAGCTGTTTTTGAGGCTTAGTTTTAATGAGTCTATTGTAAAGAGCAGTATTTTCTCAGAGAATTAGGATTTGGGGATGACTTCAGCGTGCGTCATGTTGTTTTAAGGTATCTGTCCACACGCATGTCCAGAGCAACTACAGCGTAACCCAGAGGACATCATTGTTCAGGAGCAGGTCTGCACATGCAATACCCGGCCGAGTCCCTCTGAAAAATAAAAGGCAGCACTTGCATGTCTGACTGCTCACTTTTAAAGGAACAGTTCAGGAATAGCACATAAAAATGACAATTTTCTCATCAGTTACTCATGCATATGTAGTTTGCACCCTCAGGTCATCCAAGATGTAGATGAGATTGTTTCTTCATTGGATCAGGTTTGGAGAAATGTAGCATTGCATCAGTGTCTCAGCAATGGATGCTCTGCAGTGAACGGGTGCCGTCAGAATGAGAGTTCAAACAGCTGATAAAAACATCACGATAATCCACAAGTAATCCACACCACTCCAGTCCAGCAGTTAATGTCTTGTGAAGCCAAAAGCTGCGTGTTTGTAAAAAAAAAAAAATCCATCATTACGATGTTTAAACCATCATTTAACTGATGGACTGGAGTGCTGTGGATTATTGTGAGGTTTTTATCAGCTGTTTGGACTCTCATTCTGACGGCACCCATTCACTGCAGAGCATCCATTGCTGAGACACTGATGCAATGCTACATTTCTACAAATCTGATGAAGAAACAAACTTATCTACATCTCGGATGGCCTGAAGGTGAGCAAATTTTCATTTTTAGGCGAACTATTGCTTTAATACAGTGTTATAATATAACTTTTTTCCCCCACTTTTTTTTTTAACTTGCGTAAAATGCGCAAAATAAAATGCATGTATATTCAAGACAGTCTATGAAAAAAAATCTTAATATCTTATGCATTGCCGCTTCGAGTAAATTTATTTTGAGTTTTGATTACAACGGAAAAATAAAAAAAAGTCTGTTTTTTATATAATGAAAGTGCACTGAGTCATGGATAACTTTGAAGGTGAGTTTTATATCATTTTTGGAGCCTCTGTCTACTTTTATTTCCTTTTATTAATTTTTTTGTTCAACAAAAAAGAAAAGGTCAAGTTTGAAGGAAATTATTAACATTTTTCTGAGAGGACTGACCCTTGAAGGCTAGAGTGGATTGTATATGAAATGTATAAATGTCAAAATATTTCCACCATCATGAATGAAAATAAAATTAAAGTAATTGTTTTAATTTCAAAGACCAGTTAAGCACTTTATACAAAGTACCATAGCCATCAAACAAAGATCAATGCTTCTCAGAATCTGTCAATATTTCATTAAATGGTGACTGTTGTTTTTGGCTGACTTCCATCCGTCTCTGCCAGCTCTTAATCAGCCAAATTGCCTGTAGTTGTCAGTCACTGGGTTCCCTTCAGCACTGTTTATGATCTTGTAAATCAGTAATGTTGAAGAGGATTGTGGGCAGAGAAAGACAGAAAAAGACCTCCATCTCTGGTAACATGCCTTCAGGAGGAAGGATGTTAGTCTGTCAGGTTTAACAGCAGCAGTGACTAAGCAGAATAAAGCCCAAGATCAGCGGCTTCTTCCTGCTGCGTGACTCAGTTCTGGTGAGGAGGTTTCAACAAGGAGATCTATATACAGAGCGACTGCCTGGCAAACTGCAACACAATGCAGAAGGGCTGAAAACAAGGCTTTCATAATGACAGATTCAACACAAAGATTGGAAAATTTGACTGTTCACAAACTGTGCTCCAGTATAGCTGTGTGACATTAGCTTTGCTTATTTATCCGTAACAAACAAATACATTTGCAAATGCAAAAGTGAAAATAAAGAGATCATAGAGACATATGCTGAACATAAGGCAAATATTAACCCAACAACCAACTGGAAAAAATTCACACCCTAGCAACCACATTGTGCAAAGTTTTGCCATAACAAGCACTCACATTTTCTTCAAAACAAGTATTTTACTTGTTTTCCAGTCAAAGTATCACAATTCCTAAAAACAAGACACATTTATCTGAAAAGCAACAATGCATAAGATATTAGGATTAGTTTTTATTGATTGTATCTTTAATAATATTTTTCAACTTGTTTGTACGGGTTACACTTAAACAAGTCAAAATACATGTATATTCACAATAAATAAAGTCTTAAAGGGGTCATATGACGTTGATAAAAAGAACATTATTTTGTGTATTTGGTGTAATGAAATGTGTTTATGCGGTTTAAGGTTCAAAAAACACATTATTTTCCACATACTGTACATTATTGTTTCTCCTCTATGCCCCGCCTTTCTGAAACGCTTCGATTTTTACAAAGCTCATCGGTCTGAAAAAGCGAGGTGTGCTCTGATTGGCCAGCTATCCAGTGCATTGTGATTGGCCGAATACCTCAAGCACATGACGGAAATGTTACGTCCCTTACCATATTGTGATGCTCTGTCCGGCCGGAGCGATGAGACAAATATATTAAAACCCATTATAAACGAGGCATCTGTTGCGTCCAGTGGGGACATAATTACGTATTACAATGATTTATACTGTCTTTTTTTTTTTGCATCGCGCCGCGTAAACATAAAACCCTGTCTGCATTTGTGATCGGAGAAATGACAAACAAGCGCTACTCTACACTGCTCAAAACTCGCGTTTGAATCATCAGTGACAAATTCTTTAAATATGAAAACGTACTTACAGTCTGTGAGTCAGAACTGCCGGCTTGTAGTCTAACGTTACTTTCCCAGGATCAGGAAACAGTCCTCCATAAATGTGCTGCACACATCTGAATATTGGGTTGAAGTGTTCTGGAAAAGTGCTGTAAATACAACCTAACCACTGATTTCTAATCGTGTCCTCTCTTGGAAGGCCAAACAAAGTAGTTTCGCTTTCACCACGAAACACACAGCGCCTTCACAACATGGCGGCAACAATACTACAGCGAGAATAAAAGTTACGCCTTTGAAAAGTTTTTCTTTGCGTGAACATTTGGGCGGCGTTATGCAAATCTTCCCACATAGTGACGTAGACATGTGGGGGGGTGTTTAAACGAGGCATTTTAGGAGAGTGTGGACCAGTCTTAACTTTTATAAAGAATATCTCTTTGGGTTTGAGACTTTAGTCTTTGCAACTTTAGGGATCTTATCTATGCACGAACAGCTTGTAACTCTCCAAAGAGAAAGGAAAACTTGAAATGGCATCATATGACCCCTTTAATATCTTAAGTAAATTGATCTAAAATTCAAGGATTTTAGATATTTTGAAAGGAAAAAGACAAAAATAAGACTTTCTTGGTCTAACACACCACTGATCGTCCTCATGACCTCAAAGACCTGCAGTAAAGCCCACATAAAGTCCCACACACATCTTCAGCCCAGAAGAGCTGTGAGAAGTGGCCCCTATCAGAGGCCAATGATTGTGATGATACGGCGTAATGTGAGGGAGTTTTGGGCCACTGCTCTGCTCAGCAGATTACCAATGAAAGCACCTTTGCCGCTTTGAATAGTGCATGAATGGAATTAGTGCATTAATCCTGCGCATCCCCAGGCTCTCGCATGCCCTACTTTACCAAAGAGAGCAGCAACCAGCCATTCAGTGCAATTGTTCCCGGAACTATTAGGAATTGTGGGGAAAAAATGGCTGTGAGAATTCTGGGAATGTTGAGAGAAAAAGACGATCATGCAGATAGAGACTTGCTATAGCTCAAGTGCCTTCGGTGCCTTGCTCAAGGGCACCTCAGTCGTGGTATTGAAGGTGGAAGAGAGCGCTGTACATTCACTCCACCCACCCACAATCCCTGCCGGTACGAGACTCGAACCCGCAACCTTTGGGTTACGAGTCCGACTCAAGGCCACGGTATATTATGCCACAATTAAATACAAAATGAAATTTTCTTTCCGCTTTCCACTTCCTCCTTCTTAATGTAATCTGTCTGGAGAGTGGTGAGGTGAGCGCAGGCAATGCATCATTCTGCACTCCTCTGGTCTTTATTGTGAGCTCTGTACTTATGCATCAAGGCTCCAGGGTTTTTCTACAATAGTGAGGGATGCATCCTCAAAAGCTGCCTCTATCCCACATCTCTGGAGCTGCAGCTGCATTCTGCGAGTGTCCCGTGGGGCATGAACCAAAATGGAGTCTGAACCGGAGTGTGATTGAGTCTCATCTTGTGTATAATACAACCAGCAACACGGCTAGGACTGACTGCAATCTAGTGTGCTGAAATGTAAAATATCACCATCCTTGCACTTAGGAAGTCAATGCAACAGATTTTCTAGAGAACATCTGAAGTTAATAGTATGCATTGCTACATGCATACTGAAAAAAAAATGTACTGAATAACAAAATGACTAAATCATAATTCAGCAAAAAGCATTTCACCAATTGAACTACTCCAAATAACTAAAACATCACATATTGCTGAATTTACTCTGCCAACTCAGTTTTTTTTGGCAGACATCAGTCACAAATCTATGGAAGCCACGGAAAAAAAACAAATAATAACAATTCAGCAATTCTGACTTTATTTCTCGCAATTCTGATTTTCTATCTCACAATTTTGACATTACATCTCGCAATTCTGACGTTTCTTCTAAGAATTAAGAGAAACAAAGTCCAAAATGTGAAATATAAACTCAGAATTGTGAAGGGGGAAAAAAAATGTCCTTTCAAAGGTTCAATAACATGATATACAGTATCTCTGATAAATTCAACATCAGATTTAGACCAGTTACTGCTACTGACCACATCTAGACCAGTTACTGACCAGATCCATCTACTCGTTAAAATACAGTATAAACCCATCAAAGACAATAATGCCAGCGCATTTATTGAGATTAATGAGCGATGCATGCTTGAGCGTGTTGAGGAATCATGAGACTCGTGATGGGCTGCAGCTCGTGCTCTTCACAGTGGGCTTAAACACTGAGCTCTGGAGAGAGCAGACCACATGTCCGCTCCTGCTGCCAGCCAATCCACATCCAACTGCTGCTGGAGGTTAACCTACACATGCTGACAGCTGACTTGCACGCTTAATGAGGATGGAAGCAGTGCCAGCGTGACATTTACATTTGTGCACTTGGCAGGCACTTTTATTCAGCGCGACTTGTGTTCAAGCATTTCATTGTATCAGTACGTACATTCTCTGGGAATCAAACCCATGACCATGGCTTTGGGTTTCTAGCACCATGATCTATCAGTTAAGCTACAGGAACAGCATGCTGACTGATGCAACACAGAGCAAAATTAAGCGGTCATCAATTATCAAACTGCATTGAGTTGAAGCTGACCCTAGTTTCTCCAAACATGATCTGCCACTATTGAGGTTCACATATTCAAATGCATTTTATAAAATTAGATGTATTTATGCATTAAAATAAAAGCCACAGCAGTTGATACAGCAATAAATAAGTCCATGTGGGGGGAAAAAACTGTAATGATTGGATAGCTTCTTTTATCGTCCTTGGTTCAAGTTTTAAAGCAATGTGTCTCTTTATCACATTTTTTTCGAGTCTTTTTTCTTCTCATTTGAGACTGTAGTGTTTGTAAAAAGTCATAACTGCATACATGTACATACCAGAGTCATTTTCCCCAAGAGGGAGGAATTATATATATATATATATATATAGGCACTGTCATAATGAGTACATGCATATACCAGAGGCATTTTCTCCAATAGGAAGGCATTAAAAAACATCTATAAAATAAAGCATTAAATTCTATAAATAATGCATACATAAATGCATAAAATAATGCATAAACAAACAAACAAATAAATTCATAAAATAATGCATAAACAAACAAACAAATAAATGCATACAATAATGCATAAACAAAACAAACAAATAAATGCATAAAATAATGCATAAACAAACAACAAAAATGCTAAATAATCATAAAAAAACAACTAAATGCTAATAATGCATAAACAAACAAACAAATTAATGCATAAAATAATGCATAAACAAACAAACTAATAAATGCATATAATAATAAATGCATAAAATAATGCATAAATAAATGCATAAATGTATAATTCAATCACTCACTCACTCACTCACTCAAATCAATCAACAGTACAAAAATAAAACTAAACAAATATTACGTTTCAGAGGGAGGCTGCATCTCTCTTGTATCCAGTTATACATAAATTAATGCATAAATGCAGCTGCAGACAGGTCTGTTATATTAACGTCTGCCGCACTGATAACCGCAGTGATGGACGGTGAGAAAGCGTCTCACTGGTGCTTCTCAGTGAGGACGGTCCATCAAACGCACCAAGAAAGAGACAGGAGAGAATTCAACATGTTAGACGCTTAAAGCCACTGTCACAGAGACTGAAACACACAGCTACACTCGCCCCACCGAATTTGATGGAGCGCCAGTGTCCGAGCAAAATCTGAGCAATACAACCTCTCCATTAGTCATCTTAGAGCAACAAACAGACATTATTGCCGTCGAGTTGTACAATAACACGGATAAGTTGTTGAGAGGCGTGAGCTGAGGATAATGCTGTTATTTCTACAAAGCACTGAATGAGGCCGTGACAAAACGCAAGGAGAAAATCATTTGTCTCAATCCATGCTGGAACATTCACTTCAGCTCTGGATTTTAGCTTTAGACTGACTTCTACAACGTAACTATTAAGCCTATCCTTCATAGTAGGAAGATATCACAGTATGAGTTTTATTTTACGGTAATTGAATGGAAAAATAACTATGCGGTAATGTCTATTTTTGGAAAAAACACTGAATTCAGGTGCTTCATCTCGTTTGATTATTTTCTCTGTTGTCTGATTGTCACAAACAAAGCTTTCAGCAGTGTTATTTTAGTATCACTGAGATACCATTATAGTTTGAAATATTGATAAATATTTGATATATTAAATTTGTTTTTATTTTTGTATTTTCTGTTTTCATGTACTGTATGAAGACCCAACTTGTACTGTGAAAAATGTATATATAATACATATTATAAATATGTGTAAAATATTAATATCTAATCAGATGAATCATTCAGCATGTGTCCAATACAGTCATTGCCATATGGCCTTTGAAATCTTGTAAAGTGTAGATGTTCTGCATAGAGAGATGCATATGAAACGCAAACAACTACTTATATCACATAAGCCATAACAATCTTAAAAGCATATAACTTTAGAAGGCTCCCATAAGAGTGAACCCCTGTCTGTGAAGTTCATATTGACTGAAGAGCGTGGTGTGTCGTTTAATTATCTGTGGTTTGTACTGGGCCGTAATAAAGGTCATGCGAGTGCTTTGGCAGCACTGACTGATTGACGGGTGACTTAGGGCAGGTTGAGAGGCGCTCTGAGTTTAATGTTGTTGGGATGTGCAGTCGGTGTCTCTGTGGGCTCGACTAATGTCATGTGATGCGCTGCGACTGACTCACTCCGACACCAAGAGTTAAAGGTCAGCCGCAGCCAACAGTCTGTCAGCACTGTACTGTACTCACACAAATCATGCTTACAGTCGCACAGCGTTTCCAGTTAATGCACACTGTATGGTCTTTACACTGTATTATATGATGACATTGATGAAACATATGCACTTTATCCATCATTTCAACCAAGCAGATGCAGTGAAAAAAAAAGTAGAAACAATTTTCACTCAGAAATTGCTAGTAAATCAAATAATTACAAAGAACAGCAGGTGACACATTGAACTAAACATGACATTTTGAAGTCGAAAGACTGAAATATTATTTTCTTTAAAAAATCAAAAGATCTTTTCTTTTCAGTGCGTCCAGGTAGATTCAAAATGTTTAATATAGTAAAACTATCTAGTTAAAATAATAAATGCATGACTTAGTGACTTTACTAAATCAGCTCAAGGAAGAATGATGTTTAATTTTAATGCATAAATTGAATACAATTAATGAAATATTTACTATTTATTTGAATTCATTAAATATGAAATATTTACGTTTTACAGAAACATTTTAATGCATTAATGTTATCTGATAGGGACTATGAACATTTTGTTAGTGATGTTAAATGTCAAAGGCCAAAGAAAAAGTGCTTTGAAAATCACTGCAATATTCACGATGTTGATTTTTTGCTAAATCATTGCAAACACATTGTGAATATTTGGGTACTTCTGTATATTACTGTCATTCTAGTATTTCAGAAACTGTACTCGCTTGGAGAGGAAATAAAAAGATTATTGGTTTGGGTCGAGTTTGGTCTTCAGATTCGACAGCATCGGTCGGGTCAGGGATGCTCGTTTACAGCACTGACTTCAGCTTACTGTCTTTTCAGACCTCTAAAATCAGTCGGACTTGACTCCCTGTATCTGTTACAATCTGTTCTGTACGCTCTCACTGATTCTGTACCGTACTGTGTTTTGCACAATGTATTGTCCATGTGCACATTATATGTACACTAGCGTTCAAAAGTCGGAAGTCGTAAGATTTAAATGTTTTTGTCTCACCAAAATGTCTTTAAATGTCTCTTCTGCTCACCAAGGCTGCATTTATTTGATAAAAAATACAGTAAAAAATTTAAATATTATTACATTTTAAAATATGTGTTTTCTATGTTTTCTGTACTGTAACATACAATTTATTCCTTTGATCAAAGTGGAATTTTCAGCATCACTGTAAACACTGTAAAGCTGCAAACGTCTGAAAACTTAGCATTCATGATGGGA
Organism: Sinocyclocheilus anophthalmus; assembly: GCA_018155175.1. Taxonomy (NCBI): domain Eukaryota; kingdom Metazoa; phylum Chordata; class Actinopteri; order Cypriniformes; family Cyprinidae; genus Sinocyclocheilus; species Sinocyclocheilus anophthalmus. Next base: position 60,596 of record JADLZN010001439.1, read on the forward strand.
ATCAATCACCTGTTAAAATGCTCCAGAGTAAGAAAACACACGTGAGCTGAACGCTGTAAGGCAACTACTGTCTTTAACAAATGAGACCTGGACAACTGTTCATATTCACACACAAAGAACGTGTAAAAATGCAATATTCAAACTGTACATAAATCTGAAATCGGTTATGAAAATACAGTAAAAATGTGAATATAAGTGAAAAAACATACAGTGATTTTATCTAAGATTATTTGGTTTTTGTTATTATTAACCTTGACTAGTATTTATCTAATCATGTATTTATACAAATAGAGAGAAAAACAATAACTTGCTTACATTCCTCAACATCTAAATACCAGCATGCACTGTAAAAAATATTTTTCTACGAAGGCGTTTTAGTGCAATGTAAAATGAAAAAATAAGAATACAAGAATAAAGTTATAATATTTTGAGAACAAAGACAAAATTACAAGAATAAAGTCATAGCTCTATGAGATTAAAGTTGTTGCATTTTAAAGCTGTATTGTTAGTTGTAGGTGGTGGAATTTTCACGTTAATTAACTTTTATCAAAGTGCTACGACTTCATATAAAATATTAGGACATTTTCAAAATATTACTAATTTTTTCTCAAAATATTATGACTTTATCTTGTGGCACCAAAACACGTCTAGTTTTCAAAATTGTAAAAAAAAAAAAAAATCTTTATACAAGAAAATACTCTTTCAGTTTTTCTACTTAAATGTCATGTTTAATTCAGTGTGTTTCTTGCGGTTTCTTTATAATTATTTGTGATATTTACTTGCAATTTCTGAGTGAAAACCAAAATGTTTTCAGTCTATAATGCCAGTAACACGCTAGGAGTGTCATTTTCCCCACCAACGCCACCACGTTCCTCCCAAAAACAAAAGGAAGAAAGAAGGAATTAAATTTTGCATAAAGAAAATGGGCCATATTTGTAGGACCAGTAAGTGTTTTGCTTTGTGACAATCAATCACGATTCTACAATCACAATCAGCAGTCTCCATCATTCCTGTCTGTTCAACAGCTGTTTCCTGCTTGATGTGCAAAGATATGCAAAGATAATTAAACGAGATGAGGTTTCCCAACAATTACAGCTCATCAATACAAAGAGCCTGATTACCGAATACAAGCAGCACGAGCCACAAACACAAGTACAGACACAGATCTGTTTTAATGCCTTTAAAAAAATAATTGCTGATGGTTTAATTCTTCAATATTGATTTTAAAATTTAGATTAAGAAATGGAGAGTCAGTAGTGCAAGGAAACGGTAGAACGGTTCCACTAAACACCTTTATTCAGGGCTTTTTAGAAAGTATGGCAGCATTTTTCTTGCTCTTTTGCAATAACAGTACTATAGAAACCTACTGTAACATTGACTCTAAACTCCCTCTCCAGTTCACACAGAACATTTATTAAATCTTCAAAATGATCACATAAGAACCGTTATTATTTTAGTATTGGTTATGTCAACACAGTTTTTCTTAATATTTTGAATTTGCTTTTATTTTTATGTTTTCATTTTAATTTTAGTTAATTTTTTAGTAATTTGTTAGTCTTTGCCATTTTATTATTATTATTATATTTAATATTAACATTTAGGTTTAATGAATTTTTTTGTTAAGTTTCAGATTATTTTAGTTTTCATTTATCTCCAGTTAATAGTGTTTTAGTGCTTCAACTTATACTTACTTCAGTTAGTTTCCTAAGCAGCACTTCTAATTTTCGTGTATTTTACGTTTTTTTCCTCTAATATTTCATTTCCATTTTATTTGAGCTTTATTACAATTAGCAAAAATGTTGTTAACAGTTTTAGTTTCAGTTCAAGTTAACAATACTAACTCTTCATATGTGAAAAAACAGAAATACTTAAAGATTCAATAGCAGCTTGTTTAACTGTAAGAGCAGAAAATGATCATGCAAAACTACATTTTGAAATTAAAACTAAACACTAACGTGACAAGAGACTTCAGAGAGAGAAAAGTTGCAGAACATGATGTACCAAGTCAGTTCTCAGTACAGTGAAACACAAAGCTTCATGTGATAAAACAGATTAGTAAACACATCCAAAGGCAGCACCTCAATTTCACAAGGCAGGAATCTAGAGAATCACAGCATCTGACCTTATCCATAAAAATAAGAATGAGATGAGAGCAACCTATACATCCAAACGAAGACAGACTTCAATAAGAATCTCAACTCACCATTTGAGCAGTGTTTGTCTAGGCTGGCATTCTCTCTCTCTCTCTCTCTCTCTCTCTCTCTGACATATAAGAGACAGCAACACTTCCTGTCTTAACAGGAAGGACAGGATGTTTGGGAAGCAGTAAAAACACAGGAGGTTAACGCTCAGGACAGAGCAGCATAATTGACTCAAAACACCATGGTCTGGTGTCTTCACTAATGTAAAGTGTGCAATGTGCATGCAGATCTAAATATCCAAAAACGATTAGACTTTTGATTTAGTGACACACTCTGCAATGCTAAATTACAATGCAAAAAATCTTTATGGTCCTTAAGGTAAGACACCAGGTGATTATGGTTAACAATTTAACTAATAGATATTACCACAATTCCCCAGTTGATACGTTAAGGCAATTGATTTGTATTACAAGTTTCTGAAATGTTATGCTTAAACATGCAAATGAGCATTATCTAATTAAAAATGAACTAACTTGTATACATTTCCAGAATAGAAATCTGAACAGTGGATAAAGCCAGGTTCGAAATTCTTGTTTCATTTTGTTGTCATATTAGTGTTAGAGTAAATATTAAATAGTAGAGTTACAGTAAATATTAAAATCCAGAAAAAAACTAAACAAAAACATGTTCACCATGTGTTTAGAAATAAAATGTCATTAAATCAGGCAAATATGAACAAACCTTCAGAAAAGAGATAGGAACAAAACGGTAAAGTTTGGTGTAAGTGCTGCTGAAGTACAGGAGAGAAAAAAAGTTATTTAAAGTTATATACTGAAATTGAAACCTACAGATCCAAGTAGATAAAGTGTAATACAATTATGTATTTTAAATGTTTTCTTTCTATTGGCTTAAATGAAGAAGCAAAATAGCCTAAAATCCCAAAATTGTGCAAGAAAAAATTTCCTTTTTAGTGTCTCGTCTTAAATAGATTTAATTTACAGTAAGCAAACTTTCTTTCCTTTTAAAGTTGGGGTGAAAATTAACTTGTTCTTGAGATTCATCACATCCCTCCAGTCTCTTGTTATTCTGAACCAATCCAAATGCATGACACATTAACTCAATAGACCGTAATCAAATGCAAAAACAACATTTTTAAAAATAAACAAATACATAAACGTAATTAATATATAAAATATCGGTTAAATGCACCAAACATCATTCACACTCACTATATTTGCTCTTGCTCTTCTAGCTAGTACTTCAGCCGAGCACTTTTATGTACCATCCAGAGGGCTAAAAGAGTGTTTTGGGGGTTTTGTACTGTAGAATTACTGCCAGGTCAAAGGGGACAGACAAAGCCACATCCCTCTGAGGTTAAAACACACACAGCAGCTTTATACTCTACCGGGACGCACACACTCCTGCTTTTAAAGTGGATAAAGAGGAGTGTGCTGTGGCGTGTGTGTGTGTGTGTGTGTGTGTGTGTGTGTGCTTCGCCGCAGGTCTCTGGAGTGTGTCCCAGCTGTAGGGATTGAGGGAGCACCATTATGACAGATGTGAACCGAAAGTAGATTCAGCCGAAGCTTTTGAGACTTGCATGCACTCAACAAAACACCCTCCATTATAAATCTCTCTGCATTAGAGCTGCGTTGGGCTGTATGAAATGTGTAGAAATTTGAATCTGATACTCAGTTGATCCTGTTTTAGATATTTCCATGCAGCTTTCAATGGGCGGCTTTACATTAGTAATATGTGAAAGAATAAACTCACGCTATCTGTGTTATAATGTTAGTTCCCTTTCGAACGGTCTCTCCCGTTGCGTCGTTGATGCTTCTGGGGAAACTCCTGTTTACTCTGATACTGAAGCCTGATTTGTTCACATTCTTATAGCTGCAGGAACCAATGGCGCTTCAACACGCCAAAAGGGGAGGAGCCGACCGCTATATAAGTCACATCACACAACCTTATTCTGAGCAAGTAGTATTATAAAGTTTATGACAATTCTATATATGACAAGGAAGCCGTTTGAGTGCATTTGTGTGTATGTTTATGTCAGCTGAGAGAGGTACAGACAAACATGGGAGGAGTATTTAATTGAGTGTTTGGCCTTACAGTGTATTGACTGGCATATTTGCTTGCTTGCGTGTGTGTGTGTGTGTGTGTGTGGGTGTGTTGGCAATAGGCATGATTTAATAAGGCTTCGCGTGCTGTATTTGTGTCATCCTCATCCTCTAAATGACTTGTTAGTGTTGAGACATAAACGTCACAACAGTGGAAGCTTTAGTCAAATGAATTCACTCCCTCCGGCTCGACAGACGTCAAACAAACGAGACTTTGGACAAAAGCACTGATCTCACTGCATGTTAAAAAATAATTAAATATTCAATTAAAATTAGCTGAAATTTTCACCCTCAGGCTATCCGACATGTAGATGAGTTTGTTGCTTGATCAGAATAGTTTTGGAGAAATGTAGCATTCCATCACTTTGCTCAGCAATTGATGCTCTGCAGTGAATGGGTGCCGTAAGAAAGAGAGTCCAAACAGCTGATAAAAAACAACAAAATAATCCACAAGTAATCCACACAACTCCAGTCCATCAGTTGATGTCTTGGTACGGCCAAAAGTGGTTTTAAACTAAAATATGAATTATCTATCCATAATATTGCTTCCTCCAGTGAAAAAGTCCATCTCTTGTTCTCTCTCACATCAAAATCCACCCACATATTTGTTTAGAGCTGTTTTGGCTTGTAAACAGTGCTTGATCTGTGCAGATTTCTATCTTGATTCAGAACCAGATGACGTTTTCACTGGGGAAAGAAATATTATGGATACAGGACTCATATTTTGTCCTGAAGCAACGGTTTGAAGTTAAAAACATCGTAATGATGGATTTGCTTCTTACAAACACGCAGCTTTTGTCTTCTCCAGATGTTAACTGATGGACTGGAGTGCTGTGGATTACTTGTGGATTATTGTGATTTTTTTTATCAGCTGTTTGCCTCTCATTCTGACGGCGCCCATTCACTGCAGAGAATCCATTGGTGAGCAAGTGACATAATGCTACATTTCTCCAAACCTGATGAAGAAACAAAATCATCTACATCTTGGATGACCTGAGGGTGAGCACATTTTCAGCATAATGTCATTTTTGGTCGAACTATTCCTTTATTTAAAATTCCAGTTTAATTTGACTTTAATATGAGGACTATGTCATGCACACTTTATTTCTGGCAGGTATCAGAAGTCGACAAAGTCGTGTTTTCAGATGACTACAATGTGTTCAAAAAGTTTAGGGAACTAGATATCCACTAGCTCTATGTTCTGCTTGTTTTCAGAGTTATACCTATTAAAAATGTCGTATTTATTACTTTCGGACAGATTTGCATCACAAATTCTAAACACGTTTTCCAATCAATCAAGCTTTCGCCTATAACAGAGGCCTTGCATCGATGGCAGAGAAGAGTGAACTCATATAGATATTTATCGAACTGAAAAAGCAAACAAACAAAACAGCAAATAACTTTTTAAGCTTGCAGCTGAACATCTGTGTAGGAGAGCAGTGTATGATCATCTCTCACGCAACACACCTCCTCTTCAACCTCGAGCACAACATGCATATTTATCAACGAGACGTTTACCAGCTAAAGGAGGGCAACAGCACAGCAAAAACACTTCAAGGCTTCTATGCTAATGACTATAATGGAAAGAGTGTATTAGCATCTCTAAAACCATATTCCTCTGATTATAAATAAACCTCATTAGAATGTCCTAGTTGCCGATACTTTTAGGTTAAACACTCTGAACTATAGCAGCTGTAAAACTAGAGGAAAAAAAATCTAAATGCATGTAAAGAGATATTATCGAAAACAAGACTGCTGTTTTGACATAAGAGAATGTTCTCTGTAAACAAACTGCAATATTCAGAAACGTTTTGAAACAGAAACATTTATTCATGTTAAACTGATGCATTCTGAAATCTTCAGAGCTTCTATGCTATAATTGACAAACTAAAACTGTAACTTTTTAAAAAAAATGCTGAAATGAAATATAAATATTAGATTAAAAAAAATGTAATGCAAAAAAAATGAGAAATGTTGCCTTGGCAGCCAACTGAAAAAAAAGGTTAAGTTAAAATTCTAAAATGACTACAACTAAAACGGAAATAAAAATACAAGCTATATAGAAGTATTAAATAAAAACTAAATCACAAAAGCACATCAAATGATCAAAACAAATAAAAAATAAAATGACAACTGAAAAAATGTAAATGCTAATTCAAAATATTAATAAATATTATAATAGTATATGAATAAAATTACCCTGCAGCACAAAACCTTTGTCTTTAGCCAGTCACATCAAAGGTCATTTACATTATTAAAAATATTAAAGATACAGTATTAAAAAAGCTATTTAATTCTAATTGAGAGATTTAGTCATAAAACAAAATTAACTGATGACTTCATGTTTAAGAAGCACCAACCAGCAGTAACGAGCTCTCAGCAAACAGGAATACATCTCTAATATCTCTAATGCTTGCAAAATATGTTTACACAATCTGAAATAACTGATATTATAAAGCCCATCACAAAGTTCAAAAAACTAATATGAACCATAACTGAAGCAATGAATACAATTTCTCAACATGAGCGTGATATTCCTCTTCGTCCCAGTAATGAGAGCATCTCATCTAAACGTCTAAACGTCTGCTAAACTCGCTGTTATCCACCATCCAGATGTAGAAATGATCACAGTATGACCGTCATGTTGAGTTCAGTCTGCTGATCGTGCTCACAGTGGAAATGGCCACAAATGAATGATTTAACTGAAGCTGTCCAGGCTAATCAGCACATGAATTGAATTTGCTTCAGGAGCCATGAAAACACTGAGAGAGACAGAGATGCTTTCCCTGTATGCTTCCCTTTGACGTTATTAAAGATGCTGTAAGCGATGTTCTTATGGAATAACACATAAACGTCTCCACTTCGTGACAGATAGAGAAATGGGGGAATCACATCTGTGACAGAATCTGATCACGGGATGTTATTTTTTAGCCAATCAGAAGACTTTGAGACGCTCTTCGGCTGTCAGCCATTTAGATGTGTGTGTGGAGGGCGGGGCTTGGAGAAAGTGGGCGGGGTCTTATTCTGTGGAAAGTGAAAGGGTTACTATCTTTACCCAGCACTTTAATACAAACAACATGCATTTTATATTGACGCCACTTTCTAAATGTTTTCTGCGTCATTATGCAAAATTCCTCAGCGCCTGTTTATAAAGAAAACAAATTGCTTTCATATGCTTTCAAAAAAATCTAATAACTCTCTCCAACTCTGAAAGATAACCATGTGCTTCATAAAACAACACCAAACTAATCAAACCACAATCAAGTGTATATTATAAAATAATTAAAATCCTTTAATGATATTTCATTTTTTCACTATTTATACTTCTGTTCAAAAGTTTGTGGTCGAAAAGTTTATGATTTTTTAAAAAGAAGTCTCTAATGCTCACCAAAGGCTGCATTTATTTGATCAAAATACAAGAAGAAACAAATGAAATATTATTAAATTAAACTGTTTCTATTTAAACTATATCTTAATATTTGTGCTACAAGTTTTTTTCAGGATTCTTTGATTAATGTAAAGTCAAAAAGAACTGAATTTATTTGAAATAGAAACCTCTATTTAACAGAACATGTCTTTACTTTTTTATCATCTTATCTTTGCTAAATAAAAATATTAATTTATTAAAAAAAAAAATTTTAACTTCTGAATGGTGGCATATTTGGTAAGTAGTCGAATGACATCCAGGGTAACCCATTCTAATCAATTCCTGATGGGTGTTATTTTCCTGAATACTCTGTTTCAATCAGAAACGTGTCACATTAGAGAAGTTAATGTGTTACATGTCATCTTAAGGTTATCTCTCCTCAACAGCTGGACTCAGACTGGAGGCTGATGTTTTATCATCCTCCAACAACACAGGAAGAGTCCAGGACGTTCACGATTTCAGATATCTGCTTCGTTTGGTTAAGCTTGTATTCAATTAGGACAACATGAAAGGAGAACGTAACGGAAACCTAGAACACAACGTGAGAAGTGTGAATAAAATATTAACATCTCTGAATATCATAGAAACCATATGCTGAAAGAAATTAATGTAGAACTTAACTAAACACCTGCTTGTGCTTTTGTCATAATATTCAGTATGTATGGAAAGGAACCGGTTCAAAGCATCCTGACTGACACGTCCTACTTGCTGTCCATGAACACTTAGTGATTTTCCTCCTCGCTCCGTCATGTACCCTGCCTGTGGGTTTCTCCGACGCTGTCGTCTCTCTGCGTGACACGAGGATGTTATTTGACATCCCGACTGTCAGGCAGAAAGTGAGTTTTACATGAATGTGGCCCAGCGAATAATTGCTGGTTTATACAGGAATAAATGCACAATTATGTAAACACACGCTGTAATAAATCTGTCATATTACGCATTTGAGGCTTCCTTGAAGACTTTTAGACTATATGATGAGAGAGAGAGAGAGAAGAGAGAGAGAGAGAGAGAGAGAGAGTGAGTGAGTGAGTGTGAGAGAGAGTGAGAGAGTGTGTGTGTGGGTGAGTGAGTGAGTGAGTGAGAGAGAGAGAGAGTGAGTGTGTTTGTTTGTGTGTGTGTGAGTGAGTGAGGGAGAGAGAGAGAGAGAGAGAGAGAGTGAGTGTGAGAGAGAGAGCGAGAGAGAGAGTGAGAGAGTGAGTGAGTGAGTGAGAGAGAGAGAGAGAGAGAGAGAGAGAGAGAGTGGTAGTGAGCGAGTGTGATAGAGAGATACTCGACGAAGCGTAGAGAGATATCTAGAGAGTGTTGAGTTAGTGATTGCTGCGATGACAAGATAGCGGATAGAGAAGATCTAGAGTGATTGAGTGAGTGTGATAGATAGAAGCGATAGAGGAGAGCGGAGAGAGGAGTGAAGTGAGTTGGAGAGTGCGAGAGAGATAGAGAGAGCGAGAGAGAGAGCGCGAGAGATAGTGTGAGAGAGAGAGAGAGCGAGAGACAGACAGAGAGAGAGAGACAGAGAGAGTGCTTGATTGTGATCGAGATAGATACAGATAGTCGTAGAGAGAGAGAGTAGACAGAGAGAGAAAGAGAGAGTGTGAGAGAGAGAGAGAGCGAGAGAGTGAGTTAGTGAGTGATTCTGAGAAAGAGATATAGAGACGAGAGGAGGAGTAGTGAGTGAAGTGTGTGAGAGAGAGAGAGATAAGAGAGAGAGTGATTTATTGCGTGTGGCTAGATAAGATAGAGTGCTGGTGATTGTGTATAGAGAGAAGATAGCGCATCTCTATAGATTATATACGTGAGTTGAGTGGAGAAAGAGCGAGAGATAGAGAGAGAGTGAGTGAGTGAGTGTGCGTGCGTGAGTGAGTGAGTGAGTGGGAGGAGAGAGAGAGAGATGAGTGAGTGAGTGTGAGAGAGAGAAGGAGAAGAGAGAGAGAGAGAGTGAGAGAGTGAGTGAGTGAGAGAGAGAGAGAGAGAGAGAGCGAAGTGAGTGGTGAGTGTGAGAGAGAGAGAGAGAGACAAGAGCGGAGAGAGAGAGAGATATTGAGTGAGTTGAGCTGAAAGAGAGATAGAGAGAAGAGATAGTGCGTGATGAGTGTAGAGAGGAGAGAGAGAGAAAGACGCGAGAGAGAGATAGAGAGTGAGTTAGTGAGCGCACGAGAGAGAGAGAGCGAGGGAGATAGTGATTGCGTGAGTGGTGTGAGAGATCGAGAGGCTAGAGAGATAGAAGAGAGAAGCGAGAGAGGAGATCGAGAGAGTGAGTGAGTGATTGCTTTCTTGAATTGGAGAAAAGATAGAGGGATAGAGAGAGAGAGAGATAGAGGGAGGGAATAAAAGGCTGGGCTTTTAAAGCTTTGACTGGATTTGTCTCCAATAAGCCTGCAGCAGATTAAAGCATGTTAATGTAATGCTGCTTCCACACACTGGACACACTCGTGTGTGTTTGAATGAGTCGAGTCACTACAAAGACATGCTGCAGATTTACTGAGGGGCTTCAGGCTAGTGATATTACACAGGAACATCATGTAATCGGAACTGAAACATCACTGAAGTGCATGTATCACTATTATATATTATAATACAAAAACACTATGTTTTTGAGGAAGTCTCTTCTGCTCAACAGGCTGCATTTATTGAATCAAATTTGGAAATATTTTTACAATTTAAAATAGCTGTTTTCTATGTGAATGTATATTAAAATGTAATTTATTTCTGTGATGCGCAGCTGAATTTTCAGCATCATTCCTCCAGTCTTCAGTGTCACATGATCTTCAGAAATCAGTATAATATGCTGATCTGCTGCTCAAGAAACATTTCTGATTATTATCAATGCTGAAAACAGTTGTGCTGCTGCTTCTTCTCTTTTTGTTGTTGTTGTCAAAAACCTGATTCACATACATTTTTTGGGATTCTTCGATGAATAGAAAGTTCAAAAGAACAGCATTTACTTTTTAAATAAAATGTTTTGGAACAATGTAAAAGTATTTACTGTCACTCAATTGAATACACGCTTGCTGAATAAAAGTATTAATTTTCATATTAAAGTATTTATCACTTTTAACTGAATGGTAGTTTTAATATTTTAATATTACATCACTAAATACAAAAATAAAATTAACAAAAATAAAAAGATATTTAAAAATTAAACCAAAACTTATTAAGTGATATGCTGATTAATCAAGTGAATCACAATAGTTGGTTCCCAATTTTTCACATTAGTTCCTAATTTAAAATTCATAGAAAAATGACATTATTGTGGCAGAGGAAAACACAAAAAGTGGATTGAGAAGTCTATATGTTGTTTGTTTGATCATATCATTGAACATCAGTGAACTAGGAAGAACATCAAGTCAGTATTTCAAGCTTGAATTGCTCCGAAAGCAGGAGAATTCCTCGTTCTTACTGTGGTTGTGTTTGCGGTTTAAACTTTTTTCCAGTTAAAAGTCATTAATCCCAAGGAATATTACAACCTATGACTTGAAGATTTAAGAATGCAAAAATAAAAAATAAGTTGTTTTTGTATGTTGAAATATATCTCTGAGCTGTTTAAATGACTGTCTGACCATTAGATCACACATTGTTTGCCTGACCTTTACCCGTAAAGGTCAACGTTTCATTAGCTTGTTCGTTTAAGACTTTGAAGGCCGCTTCGATCAATGCGCCTCTAAGTGAAGGACAGACGCTCGGTCTAAAATACTCACGCCTGTCAATATCAACAGCACCTTCTGTCCATCCGCAAATTATTTAGCCAAGTCAAGACAGACGTTCTGAACAAACTCTTTAGAGACATTTTTCTGAAAAGGTTGCCACATTAGATCAATACAAAAAAAATACAAGATCGATGCCAAATCAAGTCCTGCTGAACACGGTTTGTCTCGGTGAGACGGAATCTCACACATTAGCGCAGGAACACAAAGAGCTCTTGCACCAAATCACACGCTAGTTGTGCTCCACTGAATTCAATGTATTTCACACGCCGCTTCACTCGCTCCGTCTCAAATCCAGTCCCACTGAGAAATGAACCTGAGCAAGGACAAACATAACACCCTCTGACCTCAGAGTCTCTATTCGGCCTTCACACTGATCCAGTCCACATTATTCCCACTTGTGCCGGCAAAGCTTTTAGTTTCGTCTGACCTTAGATACAGATTTCCTTCTCCACACCCAAGACCCTGAGAGAAAGATCCTGAGGTCAGCATTACTGCATCTCTGACATGATACGGATGTTCAACCTGTTCTCTCAAGGAAGGAGGAAAAGTATTAAATGTAAAAAAATGTTTTAGTAGGTGTAACGTTTAGTCAAATAAGGTCAATATTATGAAAAAAAAAACATGAAAAAGCATTAAAAAAAACTGTAAAAATAAATGATGCATATGCTATCATACCTACTAGTATACCTGCTAGTTAAAAAAAAATATATTTATTTAAAAGTAATGCAATGCAATGCAATGCAAATAAAATAAATAAATAGCAGCAAAAGGATCCTATTAAATAATCAATTTCAATATAATTTCAAATAATCAATAATACAATTTTCAAACATATTTTTCATATACAGGTGCATCTATATAAATTAGAATGTCATGGAAAAGTTCATTTATTTCAGTAATTCAACTCAAATTGTGAAACTTGTGTATTAAATAAATTCAATGCACACAGACTGAAGTAGTTTAAGTCTTTGGTTCTTTTAATTGTGATGATTTTGGCTCACATTTAACAAAAACCCACCAATTATTCCCTATAACAAATATATTTGCGCATAAAATCCTTTTGGATATTTTCCCTTTACAATATTTGTACTGCATTATCCAACAGATGCAATTTCAGAAACTGCGCTTCCCCAATCAGTTCATATCTCCACACATTTATTACTCGACCGAGTCAATTCATGGATCATGTGGTTGTTTAATTGACCAAAACATGAATCATCATTTGACAGGCATTTGATCAGAAACGCCACTGAAATGAAACAATTTAATTAGGACGCCCGACTTCAGATTGCTATCGTCTGACTTCTGACAAATCTGTCTGTGCAAATATCAACCTGTTTAAAGACTGACGGCGAATGCACACAGCCACTTCATTAGGCTGGAGAATGTTTCTGTGCTTTAAGCTTAGGTCAACAGAGCACATTATCAGTCATTATTAATGCATTTACATAATTAAAACAATAATGATCACCATCGGATGTTTTGAAATGAGTCTGTAATTGCATGTCAGATCTTTCAAATAAAGCAACTGAAGGGTTATGAAAACAGTCTGTGTTTTAATGATCATTTCTCATAAATGAGTAATTAGTGAGGCCCTGTCATGAAATCATAAAGAGAAGAGCTATAATACTGCAAAACATCCCAACAGACCATTAAACATATCTACGGTCTATTAACCCAAGAGTGATACCGGAACAGAAAGACTGAAAACACTTGTGGTGAGACTCTAAACACCATATTAGTTTGATCAGTCTCTGAGTGCTAATGCTGTGTGAGAATCTATAATGCACTTCAATCAAACACAATCCCACCATACATTTCTCATTAACATTTACAAGTTCATATAATTATGATTGCTGGATACATAATCAATGCACAAAGCCACGTTTACAGTTATTGAGATTATCATCACAGTTACTGACTCAAACCATAGTCATATTCCCTGTAGGCCTAATATTGCATGTTTTTTCATTTCATTTCAATATTTCATGATGAGTTTTCTAATTTATGACATTCCTACACTGCTATATTTTTAATAAAAGATTATCCTACCGAGCAGCAAGAAATGGCCTCATTATACTGTCATGAAAAAAGTTACATATTACTGTCTTCTTCTTCCCATAATAAAATTATTTTGCTTTGATTTTGTGCAAAAATAATTCAGCTTTTTTTCCAGACAGGTGCATAGTCCAGATAGTCATGCAATTTGTTGCATTTGTTATTTTAATTTATGCTTTTGTTATATTTAAGGATATGGCAGATTACTCTATAACCCAGTCCTGCATCTTGAAAAAAAAAAGAAAAGAAAAAAAGATAAAGAAGGAGATCTAATCACCAAAGTTGATTATGCTGAGTTCCAAAATATCAATAAAAACTTTCCATCACTTAGAGCTTTAAAAAAAAAATGTTTTTTTAATTATACATATGTATCAGCTTTAATGCACTTATCAAAATAACAAACACGGTCAAATGTCAAACATTTTGATGACAAAAGAAATATTCACAGTGTATCATTTAACATACAATCTGCAAGGAAGTGGACACATGTTCAGATACTCCATTTAACGTCAAAGAGCTTTACATAAGTTTAATAAATAAGCTTCTTTTCACAAAATCTGTCATTTTCTGTCACTATTTTGTAGTGATGTAGTAAAAGCCACAGATGCTGGGTCATGTTTGAATTTTCTTCTGTCACAGGCCATAATTCTAACCTTGAAATCATGATTATAAAATAATGTCATACATGTGACAATGGAATTGAAGAATTGAACATATAGTTGTATCTGGCTCAGAGGGATACAAGAATACAAGACTTCTACACCTTATAAATGATTTCCAAAAGCAAAAATGTCAGAAAATGCATCATATTTTGTGAACTAGTGCTATGTGCTTCAGCAAAACAGACATTAATTTTGGAATCAGCACCTCAAAATGAGTAAGAAACAAGCATTGGATTTCAATCAGCAGATATGATACAGGACGGCCCAACAAACACAATGAAATACTCAAAAGCTCTCATGTGCGCTCACACAGCACTGTGTGTGTTTGTCTCTGAGGCTGATGGTCAGCGTTCTCGTGCAGTGGAAAAGCGGTCAGCCGGGGGAATTCTGCGCTCGGTTTTGTCGTGGCATAGCTCTACTTTTTGCTCCACTTTCTGCTCTAGTTTTGTGATCTCATTCAGGTCTCGTTTGTCCTGTTTGAGCTTCTTTTAGCATGCTGGTGTGTCCTCAGGTACATGTCCGACATCATAAGATCTTTCATTTGTTACCCTCTCAACACACCATTTGAGTTCACTGGAAAGAGTTTCATGTTTACTAAAACCTTTCGAATCACTATACAAGCTTATTTTAGCCACATAATAAAAATCTAAAAAAGGTAATTGTGAGTTTATATCTCACAATTTAGATATTTTTTTCTCAATTCCGATTTTATATCTTCCAATTGCAAGTTATACAATTGTAATTGTGAGTTTACATTTCACAATTCTGACTTTTATTCTCAGAATTCTGAGTTTACATCTCAAAATTCTATTTTTTTTATAATTCTGAGTTTACGTCTCAAAATTCTGACTTTTTCCCCTGAATTCTGAGTTTACATCTCGCAATTCTGGCTTTTTTCTCAGAAATCATAATTGACATTTCGAAATTCTAACTTTTCTTGGAATTCGGAGTTGACATCTCGCAATTCAGATTTTTTTCCTCTGAATTTGTAGTTAAAATTTTCGTCTGACTTTTTTCTCAGAATTCGAAGTCTCTCAATTTCAACTTTTTTCCTCAGAATTCAGAATGTAAATCTTGCAAATCTGACTGTTTTTCTCAGAACTCTTAGTTTACATCTTGTAATTCTGTTTTTCTCCCCAGTGTTTTAGACACCTGACCTGACTGAATGCACATGCAGAATTCAAAGAAAAAAAGTCAGAATTTCGAGACGTGAAGATAACCCTCACTTTTCTGAGAAAAAAATAAAAAAATTCTGGATTGTGAGACATACAGTAAACTCACAATTTGCCCAAAAAAAAAAAAAAAAAAAAAAAAAAAAAAAAAATATATATATATATATTTTGTTTTTAGCTATTATTGATTATTTTATTAATTCCGTGGCAAAATACATAAGCTTCTACAAATCACTAATCACTGAATGCAATGAATTCAATGTAAATAAACAGAAATAACTTCCCAATTTTTGGCAGTAAGATGACAACAGTAACATGTGACCTCTATATTTGAAAACTCACCCGTTATCGGTTGAACTCATTGGTTTGAATGAACATTTAAAAAGATGAACATGTTGTTACACGCTCATAGAATCAGATTTAAGTCATTACACTAACAAAACCGCAGCACGCGGGCAGTTCCCGACCTGAATAATCTGCAGTATGAACCTGACTTCATGCTGAAAAGTCAAATGTCTGGCTACGCGAGACAAAGGAGAGTCTGGGCATGTAATTAATGCTCTGAAAGTCACACCGGATGAAAAGTGTGGGCTAAATGGCAGGTAACTGCACTCACACGTCATTTAGCAAACTAAGGTCATTTCAGTAAGAGACGCCGTGTGTTCGTGCTCCTCTGCCAGCGGATGACAGGAGACATATAAACGTGTCAGTGCAGCAGCAAGCTTTTCCATCTCTGCAAACACTATGCTGATATCAGGGGAGCAGGTGGCGCAAACACACACACACACACACACACACACACACACACACACACTTCAGCTTCAGACAGTCAGTCAATGTCAGTCAGGAAAACAGCTTGAGCTTCTGTTCATGCTGCCAGCCTTGTTTTACTTTTATATTATCATATAGCTTTATTTTCTTTTCTTCTAGCTATTTTTAAAACTGTATGTGTGTAAATGTCAATGTGTGCAGTTGAAATGAAATACATGTGGGAGCTGACGTGTCCTGCGGTGTGACATGTTACAGTCCATCTAAAGTGTGTTTCTTTAATTCTTGCATAATTATTCTGCAGCTTTTATGAGTCCATATTAGTGGAGAGATGACATGGAATATTTGTACACCATTTTCCACACTGTAGGACCATTTAAAATGAGGCAAAAAGGTTTAAAAAATGGTGAAGAATTTAAAAGAAATAGTGGCCAGATACAGACCCTAAAAACACTTTACCTTTATATTCATATACATTTTAATCAAGAGTTTTGGATGCTAATTTAATAAAATGGACACATCGTGCATTGTTAAGACCAGTGTTGGGTTAATTAATTACTAATTACATCATCAATATTGTATTTAAATTACTTTTCTAATTACTCTGTCTGAAAAGTAACTTAATTGCTCAATAAGTAACTTAATTATTCGAACAGTTAATTACTTCATAAAATCCCTATAAACATTGATGCATAGAAATCAAACTCTTAATTCTTTCAGTTTGAGTTAATCGTGGAATAGTTTAGCCTTTTAGCTTTAAAACAACTAATACTTAAGCATTTTAATAAAAAATGTAACCTTCTTTGGTTAACAAATGGAATTACTCTGCAAAATATCTGAATAACAAATAAGCTTAAGAAAAGTAAAGTTTTAAGTAACTTTTATAAATGTGCAAGAAGAAAACATTACTGGTGCACCCTGAGATAAAACAATGGAACTGACATATTTTCAGTGCAAGTTTCTTTCAGTTAAAACAGCTCAGAAATGTATTTTAGTCTGGGACTAGGCTTAAGCCCGGTCTGTGAAACCAGGGTTACATGATACAAGCTGTAAGCATTAAACTTTTCAAAGCAATTAGTACCATATTTCATACACACCGATATACTGTACATGTAAACATCATTGGCAGTCACTAATACTAATTTTGTCTACTACTAACAAAAAAAAAAACATGATTTTGTACTGTCATTCATGCACATATGCTTTGTATTATCACACAGTTCATAAACAGCATTCTGATATTTTATAAACTAAATTCTTAGTGCTTAGCACACTATAAACATCGACATCTGATAGTAGCTAGATTAGTAAACACTGATCTAAACATTCATAGACTGTAACATTCATCATGCTTCAGCGTAAACATTCACATTACTTTATATCTACATCGTATTATATCTCATATTTTTATTATATTATAGCAAAATATTTACAACCTCGTTTTGTACGACATTTAGCTTATATGAATAAGTTGCTATATGAATCATATTTTAGCATATTTTACTCGCTTATTTTTACAACGTTATGTAAAAATTAACACGTTAACTAATGTAAGTAGGAATAAATTACAGAAACGATCTCCTCCTCTGAATAAAGCCACGTCAGATCACACAGTTCTTCTGAGGTAAATTAAGGCTTATTCCTCAAGTCTTCTTCTTTTTTTATTTATTTATTTTTTTAATCTATTTTTTGTATCTAGGTGATGAGGGCGTTTGCGCGCAGGTATGGCTGCAGGTAATGAGCTCTGAGACGGGAAAGACTGTACCTCGCTTTAGTTTCATAATCAGACAATATTCGTTTTCGATTTGAATTGGTTTATTTCAAAGTAGACATATTACTCACGTCTGTGTGTGAAGTATTCGCCGAGTTTCAGTTCGTTTTTGTGACGCGTTTCAGAAAGAAGTTAATGGAGACCAAAACAGCAGAAAGCGCTCCCTGTTTGTTTTGTTTATTTTACAAATGCACAATGTTTTGTTGTTATTAATAAAAGTAATACCATTTATAGATCCGATTGATTATTTTTAGGTAATTTTCTCTCTTTTCAGTAAAGCGCGCAGAGGGTTAAAGACGCGGCATTCAGTTAGACGATAAATGTAGATTTAAAATTAATTATTGATTTTATAACTGTAACGCAAATACTTTATAAGTAACTGTAATTAACATAATTAACAGTAATCCCTTACTTGACTTTTTTCAGTGGATAAGTAATTTAATTACAGTAATGCGTTACACCCAACACTGGTTAAGACAGTTTTATTTTTATGATAAATGATATTCAGTCATCATGTACTCTTGCTCATGTCATTCAGATGTTGTACTTTACTTATTTCTTTGAAACATTTGAGATGATGCAGAATGTTTGAGCTTCTAATACAGTGAATGCGGATGTTGATTTAAACTGACAAACTCCAAAAGGACACCATAAAAGACGTCCATATGACTCATATGTTATATTCTTTGAAGATATACGAGAGCTTTGGAAATCTGCCCATATGTTGCTTTCAAATCTTATTTGCGATTTTGTTTTTAAAACTGCTGCATCATGATCAGTCATGAACTGATCTTTTTTTTTTTTGAAGCAATCAGTCATGTTTGTTTGTTTGTTTTGGACAGCGTAAATTGAATGTTGTATGGAAAATAGTAGTCTGGACATTTTGCCTAATGTCTTTTTTTTTTCATCAATGCAGGGTCTGAATGACTAGCGAGTGAGTACAGATATTATTTTTAGGGAGAACTGTTACTTTAATATAAAGTTCAAGATATTTTTGGATAAACTCAGATAACCTGATCTGAGTAACTGAATAACCCAAATAATCCACAATAACTCGCTCAGTAGCCTAAAACACAGAGAAACTACAATGAAACAACTGTATGTTTATACGCTACATTAATTCCCTATTGTACAGCAAAACCAACATGTGTCTTATATTCTCACAGAGTGACCCTTGAAAATGAAACAGAGAAGCACCGCCCGCTCCCACCTGTTTCTCTCCGGTCTCGCGCCCTCGCGGCGTCCCGCCCCGCGTCGCGAAGAATCGTCATAGATGACTAATGCAGCTCAAAGCTGAGAGAGGAGGAGGCGAGGAGGAGAGAGAGAGAGAGAGAGAGAGAGAGAGAGAGAGAGAGAGAGAGAGAGATGGATGGAGAGAGGGGGGGATGGTCAGTGTGACTCAGGCCAGAGATGGTGACAGAGTGAAGGGAATGAGGACAAAACCGTGTGAAAGAGAGAGACACTACAGGTGAATGTCATCAAACCTGTCCAGAGCATGTGCCAGGCATATTCCACCCCAAAATCAAAAGACAGAATTGGGAAATTATAATTTGAATAAAGTGAAATGAAGCTTAATTTTTAAAACAAAAAATTTGAGAATAGTTTCATATCAACTAAACACATTATTATGTAAAATACTCAGTACTGTAATGCAAAAAAATTCCATTCTCATTAATGTAATGCAAAACAAGATACTATAATGTATATTAATATTATATTACAAAATATTACACTAAGAACGACACTATTATTTAACATGTGTGTATATATTTATACAGTGGGTAGTTTTGCAAAGAAGAGTGGGCAAATATTGCAAAGTCTAGTTGTGCAAAAGTTATCGAGACAAATTCACACAACAGACGAAAGGGCCGAAAACTATTGTTCCAGACCACCAAAGACCAAGATTCACAAAATACCTGCTGAGTTATTCTCAAATGCCTCTGTGTACCCATAAAATCCACATTGCAACCTAGACGAAAAAACTAGGACAAACATGACGGCACTATCTTCTCGATACATTAGAAAAAGCTGTTGCCCCCATAAATTGAAAAAAAGGTATAAGAGAAAAAACGTACTGCGCCATGGTACAACAATAATACCCATTCTCTCAAGAAAAAAAAACTTGTAGTCTTGAGCGCAAATGGAGAAAAACTACATTGGAAGTTTTTAGAATTGCGTGGAAAAACAGTATGTCAAGCTATAGACAGGCTCTAAAAGCTGCCAAGGCGAGCATATCCACAAACTCATAGAAAATAACCAAAACAATCCTAGGTTTTTATTTAGCACAGTGGCTAGATAACAAATAACCAGATGCCACCCGATATAAATATTCCCTCACAGTTTAATAGTAAAGACTTTATGAATTTCTTCACTGATAAAAAACATCAGAAATACAATAACAAATTTAGATTCTACAGCGTATAATACTTTTAGCTTCATTCATCGCACCAAAAGATAAACTGCAGTGCGTTACAACTATAGGACAGGAAGAGCTAAAAAAACTTATCACTGCATCTAAACCAACAAAATGCATGTTAGATCCTGTACCCACTAAATTACTGAAAGAGTTGTTACCTGTAGCAGAAAAAACGCTTCTCAATATTATTAACTCATCTTTGTCTTTATGTCACGTCCCAAAACCATTCAAGCTGTTGGTTATTAAGCCTCTTATTAAGAAAACCACAACTAGATCCTAGTGAACTAGCAAATTACAAACCATTTCAAATCTTCCGTTTATGTCTAAAACTAAAAAAGTTGTGTCTGCTCAATTGTGATCCTTCCTGCAAAAAAATGATCTCTATGAAGAATTTTCAGGTTTCAGGCCCCACCATAGCACAGAAAAAAACTGCACTTGTTAAAATGACCAAAGACTTGCTGCTTGAGTCTGGGACCCCCAGGCTGTTGGTTTAAATTGTGTTGTTAGTTTTACTTGATCTTAGTGCTGCATGCGATACTATAGATCATGACATACTCAAAGATCAATTACAAAACTATATGGGTATTCAAGGGCATTCTTTAAGATGGTTTAGATCCTACCTGCCCGATCGCTACCACATTGTTCATTTAAATGGGGAGTAATCTCAATTATCACCAGTAAAATATGAGTGCCACAAGGATCTATCCTAGGTCCTCTGCTATTTTCAATATAAATGTTACCCCTTGGTAATATTATTAGGAAAATACGGAATTAGTTTCCATTGTTATGCTCATGATACTCAACTATATATCTCAACAAGACCAGATGAAACTTCTAAATTATCTAACGGAGCTAACGGAGTGTGTTAAAAATGTAAAAGAATGGATGACCAATAATTTTCTCCTATTAAATTAGGATAAGACAGAAATATTACTTATTGGACCAAAAAACAGTACAACGAATCTCGTGGATTACATTTGCAACTAGACGGATTGCTACGTATTCCTATACAGTAAAAATCTGGTGGTTATATTAGATAGCAAATTGTCTGTTGAAAAATCATATTTCCCATGTTGACCCAAAAACGGCATTCTTCCATCTTAAAAACATTGCCAAGTTACGAAACATGATACTTGTTTCTGATGCAGAAAAAGCTAGTTCATGCATTCATGACCAATAGACTGGACTATTGTAATGCACTGCAAGATGGTTGTCCTGCATCTTCAATAAACAAAATACAGGTAGTCCAAAATGCAGCGGCTAGAGTACTTACCAGGTCAAGAAAATATGTTCATATTACGCCAATTTTACAGTCTCTTCACTGGCTACCTGTTAAGTTCTGTATCAGTTACAAAATATTATTACTTATAAGGCCCCTAACGGTTTAGTTCCTGCGTACCTAACTATTCTTCTATTACGCTACAATCCATCACGCTCCCTAATGTCGCAAAATTCTGGACTTTTGGTAGAACCTAGGATATCAAAGTCCACTAAAGGAGGAAGAGCTTTTCACATTTGGCTCCCAAACTCTGAAATAGCACTTCCTGATAACGTTCGGGGTTCAGAAAACACTCTCTCTGTTTAAGTCTAGATTAAAAACTCATCTCTTTGGCCAGGCATTCAAATAATACATCTCATAATCTTTTACTGCAGTCAAAATCTTTTACTGCAGTTATATCTAATCAAATGCACATTATTATTCGTTAGTTTGGGTTAAAAAAATCATTTTTGCTTGGTTGGAACAGAAGCTACACTAATTATGTTGATGGGTTTCTCTGTCTTTGCCACGGAAGGATAGGATTTAACACACGCTTTCAGTCTGGATCCAGGAAAACACCTGAGAGGAGAGATGCAACCCTCAGAGGAAACACAGGATGAGCCAAACCCTGAAACAACATACAGAAAAAGACCACCATTTTGCTATAAGTTTGATTTGCATTATTCATAATTGCTGTTAATATTATCATCGTCTGTTTTATAACGTCTGATATGATTTTTCGTTCGGCTGGTTCGGTCTGGTCAGAGGAGAACTGGCCCACGACTGAAGGCCTGGGTTCTCCCAAGGGTTTTTATCCATTCGTCACACCGATGGAAGTTTTGGTTTCCTTGCGGCTGTAGCTCTGGCTGCTTAGTTGGGGGACCACTTCATTTCCAGCGATATCGTTGAATTGATTGCAAAGATACTATTTAAACTAAACTGAGCTGGATGATGACATTACTGCATCCATTGATGGCGAACTGTCCTTTACACTGAAAAAAAAAAAATTAGGGTTTTACTATTGTCTTTTGCATTAATTGGGACACTATGTTTCCTTAAAATTAATGCTGTCAGTTGCTTTGGAAACATCTGTATTGTAAAAGAGCTATATAAAAAATAATAGGTGACCTTGACTTGATTAAAGGCTGTAATTAAACAAAAGGTGGTTCAATAAAATTACTAAACAAGGGAGATCCTTTTTCCAACTCAGTGATTCTGGGTTTTTATATATTTTTTATTTTTTTCTGAAATATTGGTGTTATATCTTTCACTTGGACATTATAAGTTGCACTGAGTAAATACAACTGGATAAAACAAAAACTGTGTCTTTGAAGAAGAAGAGTGAGGTGAGACAGACAAGACGATCGCGGATGATTTAGTTTCGAAATGAAATGCAAAAGCGCCTGTTTGGCAGTATTTTGGATTTTGAAAAACCTGTTGAATTTGCCGTTTATCTAAGGTGATTTTGGAAATTTTTTAAAACATTCGTTTCTTATTTAATTGGTTCCACATTGTTTGCTGATTTTACTTTATTTAAACTTTGTAATTTATTTATTTTATTTGACATAAAGGTGTATGCCGTGCCCCCAAGCTTTCTTACTCGTTTTGCTAAAACTTTCTACGTTTCTTATTTATTTGGTTATACTGTATATAAGGCTACAAGGTTTACCTATTTCCAGTTTTTTATACCTATTTAAACTTTATGTAAGTAATTTTTTTATATTAGGCATAGCCTGCCCTATAGCATGGTGTATTTTAATTTGTTTTGTTAATAAAAGTTCTAAGTTTTATATATAGGCTAAAGTGAGTTTGACGGTTGTATTTTGTTGTTGCATTCAAGCAATGAGCCGAAAATTGCCCAAATTTGAAAGTGGAAAAAAGGAAAAAATGCGGCCTGCCGCTTTTTACAACGCTATTTAAAGGCGAAAAGGATAAGCGAGGCTTAGGAGGTAAACACCCCTGTCCACCGGGATACCGGTATTAACCCGTGTTTGCCAACGTCGATACGGTGGAAAAATGTTCTACCGTTAACAAACCTAGTGACGCTCTTTTTTTATCAATGAACTCAGAACCTTGTGAAGTTTAATAGCACACTAAGCCCGTATTTTGCAATCTAGTCTTAAGACTTTTTATGGCCTTATATTTGATTCAACTAAATTTAAGACTTTTTAAGGGCCCGTCAACTTCTATAATTTTTGAGAATGCCATTGTTTTTCGCTGAAAGTTTCATCTGTCTGCGCGCCGCTCTCTGCTCTCTTCACTGCACGCACAACCGCATGTCTGAATGTAGCAACAGTTAACTGTAGTAGCAGGGTTGCCAGTTTTTACAAACCCAAAATCCCGTCCAATTGCTACTCACAAACTAGGCCAATTGTGTTTCCAAAGGGGGGGGTGGTCCCCCTGTAAAAATCACGTTCGGTGGTAAAATTTGCATTTTTATGTGGGGGTCCCTGGGGAAATGCACATTAGGGGTAAAGATATACATTCTGTTAAAAAACCCCGCAGGGGACATGAAAAACAACCCGTGGAAACAGTGTTAGAGTAGCCCACGGACTTGACAACTGACAACCGCGGACTGGGAAAACCGCGGACTTGACAACACTCTGTAGTATAGCACACCGTGGCGCCCGTAGGGTCCAAAAACGGCCTTACTAAGTGGACTTGATGTGCTGATAGAAATGGATTTTGTTGAAAATTTAGCGTTTTGGACATTTATTTTTTTCATATGTCTAAAAGGCTTCGCGGTTCGATGAGAATCTCACGGTCCCGGGGATTCGGACGGAGTCTTGCCAGTGGGTGACCCCTGTTATATGTTATTATAGTAATTTCCTTTTCATTTATAATTTTTTTATTTTTTCTTTAATTTATTTGAAACTAAATAATAATAAGTTGCTTTTATGACCTGCATTACCAAAATTTTTTGATTGTATATTATTTTGATGAGATATGCCCTCCTGCAGTAAGCAGTAATTCAAGAGCGATAAGGAAAAGGATCATGGCACACACACACCACCCACACCACACACACACACACAGGCACACACCAAAACAGGAAGTGAGGGTACTGTGATGGGTTGTGGCTTCCTCTCTGTCTCTGCTCCATAATCTGTTTTAGATTACTGTAATACAGCTGTCTTTCTCTCACACTCACCCTCTCTCTCTCTCCTGCTCTTCTCGTCTCTGTCTGTTTTACTGGCAGAACAAAGCCGGCCTGTTATAATCTCCTCCTGCCAAGCTGCCATCACATTTAGACAAGACATGAAGCTTCTGTTCCATTTTATTCCCCAAGTCATTTGCATCAACATTTGTTTTCAACATTAATACAAGCCCTCCATTAGCTCGATCAGTCGAGCAATCTCCCTCCAATTAAAACACATAAAAGACATTTTATTAAAATCATTAGAACCAATTGGCCATTTCTCTTTTTCTCCGCATTTCCATATTTTCATTTAAGGACAATAATGACTAGAAGACTATAACATGCAAGAGTTTGAGGGCTGGGCTGATTGAAAAGGGCGGGGACTGTGATTGTAAGGGGTGTGGCCTGGCAAGAGGTGATTGGTTAGATTCTGATGGGGCGGAGCATGTGGGCTGTCATCGGGGGTGGGGTCTGAAATTGAAGGGGGTGTGGCATGAGAGAAGGTTGGGCTGAGGAG
Source organism: Sinocyclocheilus anophthalmus (assembly GCA_018155175.1). NCBI lineage: Eukaryota > Metazoa > Chordata > Actinopteri > Cypriniformes > Cyprinidae > Sinocyclocheilus > Sinocyclocheilus anophthalmus. The sequence goes on from JADLZN010001439.1 coordinate 85,749, forward strand.
GTGGAGGGCAGAGAGTAAGGGGCGGGGCCTGATGGAGAAAGGGGTGGGACTTGACACAAAAGTGTAGATTTTACCCACAACATCTGTTATTTTAAGTTTTGGCAGTTAATACGAAGATCAATACGTTGAGAGTGGAAAAAAAAAAAAAACATGAAAAGATGATGAGACTGAAAGCTAACTGAAAACACATTCAACTGACCAAATGAAAAGCGTTTTGGTGACAAGCGAGAAACCCTCCTGTATTACAGCTGTGGCCCGTGTCATTCAGAAACACTCTGCACACACTTTCTCCAGCTCGCGAGCGCTTTCAACTCATGAGTCATGTGCTGTAGTGTGCAATTAACCCCTCAGCACAGTCAATCATTTAACAACCGTCATAAACATCGTGAAGTCAGACTGTAAATAAACAGTGGTCATGACTCCACAAATCCATCAATCGCGTCTGCAAATCTCATGTTATTAACAGCGTGACATCCTGATTTTCATTTCCATCTGGTCTTAATGGATGTTCAATTAGTTTCAAAACAGAATAATCTTAACATTTGTAAAATAACCACCATACTGCATCTAGTGATTTATATTGGCGTGCCTTTGCTGAAACACATTCAGATGCCATGATACATCTTCTATTGCTTAAACAATAAATCTCGAATCATAAAATATGACCTCACAATGTTGCATGCTTTATTCAGCAAGTGGCATCCAGATATCATTTTTGGAAATAAAAACAGTTAATCGGATTTTTAATCCAAATTTGTGCAAATAAAACTTTTGGCAGTCAGATCAAATAATGAGTCAAGAAATCAAAAGTCAAATTGTGACTTGAAATGGAAGCTCAAGTCAAATGCACTGCACTGTGGGAAACAATACAGTAAAAAGTGCACTGAAGAAATGCAGTATAGAAATTCCCAGTCTTTTAGGAAATTACAATGTTTAGACTCAACTGTCTCGACAAGTAGCCTCATTCATCAAAGCAGAAATGAAAGCTCAACTCAAGCACATTGCATACAGTATTGCATGCAATAAGCAGTAGGTAGGAGCACAAGGATACGGCACTAATTAACAAGCATGGTGATTTAGACGCGACCCCAGCTGCCCCTTCAGCTCTGGGTCAGTGAAGGGACCAGATCTGGGTCGTCATCATCACGAGTGTGTGTGTGACTGTATCGGGGCACAGACCGCAAAACTGTAGTTTGTCAAGCTAAAACAGCATAGTTTGCTCCATTACAGTCTACTAACAAAAATACACTGAAGCTACTTAAGGGGACAATAACTTTTCAACTATACATGACTATACCATTAAATTATTTGGCACAAAAACAAGGGTTCTTGAAAAATCTCAATTAGGGTGACAGCATCAAACTTAAACAGATAAATTTGAACTAATACGCTATGGCTTAATTTATATTACTCACTCAACAACTTACAGTAATGAGCATCAGCACTTCACTAAATATTCCACTATGAAAAAAGAAGCCGAACTATCAAATTACTGATTCATTTTGTGGAATCTGTTCACCCAAACGATTCACTAAAACGAATCACTTTCCAAAACGTCTCAGTACCAGCAGGGTCTAAGATGCTGTTAACCAGTCAAACCGCAAAATCTAAAAGGCAGGTAATGTGAATCTACTATGTTAATCTAGACTAGAAGTATTAGAAGTCGCTGTTTAATCATTAAAAACACAATGACAGTCAGACACATCTGAACATGCACAAGACTTTACAGAAGACTCAACTTCTAGTATAGGAAAGAAAAATCACAAAACGGACTTTTGCTTAAGTCTCCTGCTTCTCAGATATTATTTCTGGGAAAAACACCCCAAAAATATCTCATGCATCTGAGTTTCAGAAGAGATCTTAACAGTGTCTAAAACTGTGCTCTAAATTTCCAAGACAACAAAGTCTGCAATCAAATCTCAATATGAACTCAAATATTTCTCAACCAATGATCTGTGCTGCTATTCACGTTCATTTTATAGCTCTATACTTTTAATGGATGACAACGACTGATTTAAGAAAATACCATTTCAGTTTTTTTTCCTGCAAAAATTCACATTTCTTTGTAATTATTTGTGAAAATTGCTAGCAATTTCTGAGTGAAATTTGTTTCAAAGTAAATCCTACATAATTTTTTTTTCAGTGCAACTGAAGTTGAAGTACTAAGATTACTAAAACTGAAAAAAAATTATTTAAGCTTAATAGAAATATATAAAACGACAAAAGTACATAACAAAATTACTAAAACGTACGCATCACATCTCTGAAGGATTCAAGCAAAGTGCTTGAGAAACTTAGTAGCAATAATCAAAATATCCTTCAGCACACCTGTATCTGAATATCACATGCAAACTGTGTTTGGTCAGTGTGCATGTCAATCAGACGGTCTCTTCTAAGTCAGAATAAGCTGCGATACGTTTCTGCAGGTGCAGAACATCATCTGTGCTTGGAGAAATAGGTTTAATCTAGTTGACCTGCAAGAGCAGCTGTGAGTACAGTAAAGCAAAGCATAACTAAGTTGTTCTGTAAGTCTATAAAAAGATTTATGTCTGAGGAGATTTGTTGAGCCTACAGGCAGGATTAAAGCAGGATTAAAAGGGAAAGCTGTTAAACCTGCCCCTTAAAGAGCCGTAGGAAACATCCCCTTAAACGTGTCTGAGCTGCGTCAGGAGATGACGGGAGATCGGGACGCGTGTTTTTAACCACAATGACACGCTGCTGCAGTCATTAGCACAGCAACCGCTGGTTAAACTAAAAAAACTGACACTTCACTGCAGTTTATAAACAGCATTTTTCTGTTCTCTATCTGAAAGTGATGTGTTTCAGAGTCTCAGTGCCTCATATGTTTGGGCTTTTGTTTACTTTGATGGGAAACAATCCAGTTCAACTGGATTTACTCATTTTGCCTGCGTGTAATACAAGCTGCAATGTAAAAATGGCTGTAATATAATGCAAAAAACAATTAGAATCATTTTCAGGTAAGCAGAAGCGAATGTGTCCAAGTAATGTTCATTTCACAAATGAACAGTTCAAGATAATCATACAGTTAGCACAGATTAGATGCTCCTTTTATCATGTGAAACAGGGAATAATGTTGCAGTGTGACTCTAGTTTCTGAATCCACTGCCCACCTCTGAGATATTAATGAATTAACCTCCCAAATATGCTGCTCGGTCCTCAGAGAGCCAGAAGAGATTCGATCAAGTCAGGTCTATTTCTGCGGCAGGTACCGGAGCCTTTGTGTGTTACGGTGGTCTTTTATCGTTGACTTGCAAGTGACAGTTCATTCAGTGGCCATCAGGGTCCTATTGAACATCAGTCTTTCTTTCCCTCTGAGACTGCTCTTGTCCTCTTGTCTCTCTCTCTGTGTCTCTCTCTCTTTTTCAAGTGACAGCTGCGGCAACAATAATTAGGTCAAGCTCCACACTTGGGCCTATTTTAAGCTTCCTCGCTCGCGAAAGACTACAAATGGTCCAATATCTGCATCTGCATTCAAATCAAAGCAAGTGCAAGGCTGATTCACAGCAAACATGAAGTCGGATTTAAAGACTAAAATTTTGAATTCAGTGATATTTATGAAACATTTACATAAATAAAGCACTAGAGACATCAATTCAAGTAAATTTGCATTAAGATCACCATGAAATAAAACCCATTTACTTTGTTAATAGATGTTTCCTGGTCTTATCTGTTTTGGGTTGGTAAGATTATTTAAACGTTTTTGAAAGAAGTCTCTTCTGCTCACAAATGCTGCATTTATTTGATCAAAAATACAGCAAAATTGTGAAACATCATTATGGTTTCTATGTGAATATATTGTAAAATATAATTTATTCTAATATGCTGATTTGCCGCCCAAGAAACATTTCTGATTATTATCAATGTTGAAAACAGTTGTGCTGCTTCATATTTTTGTGGAAACTGTGATACATTTGGTTTTTCAAGATGCTTTAATGAATAAAAATTAAATCATTTGTAACAACCTATAAGTCTTTCCTGTCACTTTTGATCAATTTTATGCATCCTTGCTGAAAAAGGCATTAATTTCTTAAAATAAATAAATTAAATAAATAACTGCCCAAAACTGTTGATTGGAGTAACCTCTGCTCCAATATATATATATACACACACACACACATAGGGGAAAATATTCCAGATGTGATTCCTGATGTTTCTGATGTGATTCTAAAATCTTCATCAATCAAATTTATATTACCAATTTCACATCAACATGAAACCGAATTCAAAACATATTTTACATCAATTGTTCCATATTTCTGAGCATAACTGGATATTCAATTAGAAATAAACCAAACTCTGATACCAAAGCTGTTGTTCTGCAGGTTGTTTTAAGGGTTATTACGGATGTAAGAAAGATCATGAAAGCAAACATTTCCTGTGCTGATGAATCATTCACAATAAGACCAGGAACATGAATTAAGTCAATTTAGGTGTCATATTGATTTTAAAGCGAGAAATCTCTCGACTGCAAAAATCAACACACTTCCCCTCATCTCCAGTCTCTCTCTCTCTCTCTCTCTCTCTCTCTCTCACACACACACACACACACACACACACACAGTGATTCAGAAATAGCCCATACCAGATGCTCTCAGACAGTCATTAAGGGTATTACACTCGAGTGTGTGGCCCTGCAGGCAAACAGAAAGATCAAACTGGTGTTTGGTGTCCTGGCCCTGTTCCTCTCTCAAACACAGTTCACTCTGATTCAGTCCACATGAATGAATCCACGCTTCACCCACTCATTTACACTCATGGGATTTACTCACGCTTGTGTTTGTGTGTGTGCATGAGACGGGTTAAACCCTTAGTTAAACCCTTAAATATCTGTACAGTCATCAATGACTTAGTCTATATTAAAGTGAAGTGAGTGAGTGAAAAGTGAAGTGACATGTGGCCAAGTATGGTGACCCATACTCTTAGAATTAGTGCTCTGCATTTACCCATCCAAAGTGCACACACACAGCAGTGAACACACACACACACCGTGAACACACACCCAGAGCAGTGGGCAGCCATTTATGCTGCGGCACCCGGGGAGCAGTTGGGGATTCGGTGCCTTGCTCAAGGGCACCTCAGTCGTGGTATTGAAGGTGGGAGAGAGCGCTGTACATTCACTCCCCCCACCTACAATCCCTGCCGGTACGAGACTCGAACCCACAACCTTTGGGTTATGAGGCCGACTCTCTAACCATTAGGCCACAACTTCCCCAATGTGTTTATGATGTGTTTAAAATGCATTAAGAAAATAACTTATTATATTTCATATAAAGTATTTTCCACATAAGTCGCACAAGTTGCATTAGGTCAAAACTGCATTGCAGAAAGAAAGAAAACACAGATAAGTTGCATTGTGGTATAAGCCACATTTTATCATTGCATTTAGAAATAAAGGCTAAAACTAAACATTTACAAACATCATAAACACTATAATCATGTATTTTATTTCCTATCCCTCCACAACAAATCCTTTAATCAGAACAGACAGGAATGAAAAATAAGTATGAAACGAACATAAATGCTAGTGGCAATATAAATAACATTTATTATAAAAGGCAAGCCTAAACAAATAAAGCAAAAGTGAAACTACTGGCATGTTGGAAATGCATTATAAAAATAAATAAACTTCTGTCATTCAGCACAAACACATATGAGTGTGGTTTGTGCATGCTTTGCATGCTTGACTTTAACTGCACTATACAAGTTGCTTTGGAAAATAAGTTGCAACTGACGATAAAAAAAACTACCACACAAAATATGGTACTTAGAAAAAGACAAAATATGTAATAATTACATTTAATTTTAATTGCTTTAATACAACAAAGTTTGTCGACAGATGATGACAACCTGCATGCACACTTTTAGATTGCAATGTCAATTTAACTACACAAATATACATTTTACCCTGTAAAATAGCAGTAAAACATTAAAAGTTTTGTTTACTCAATATCTTTCTGAAGATTTACTCAACACATCACGACTCCTCAAAGAGAGCTCAGCATACAAAATTATTTTCTGTTTGAAGAGGTTTTATAAATTGGCATGAGCACTGAATGCAATCGGCATGGCTGACAGCTCTCATAATGTGTTAAAGGGGTCATATGATGCGATTTAAATTTTTCCTTTCTCTTTGGAGTGTTACAAGCTCTTGGTGCATAAAGAAGATCTGTAAAGTTGCAAAGACTAAAGTCTCAAATCCAAAGAGATATTCTTTATAAAAGTTAAGAGTCAGCCACGCCTACCTAAAACGGCTCGTTCTAACACGCCCCCACATGTCTATGTCACGATGTGGGAAGATTTGCATTACACCGCCCAAATGTTCACGCAAAGAAAGAAGGCGTAACTTTTATTTTCGCTGTAGTAATTGTTGTTGCCACCACCGCCAGGTCCCGTGAAGGCACTGTGTGTTGTGTTCTGCTGTGTTTCGTTGTGAAAGTTTAACTACTTTGTTTGGTCTTCCAAAAAGGACGATATCCGCTTCGTCATACCTAGAGCAGATCCGTGCTGGTCGCTGAGGAAATAAAACAACTTCGTGCTGTGGATCGCCAGATAGGCTTTCACTGTGGACGAAGCAGAGTCCAACCCGGGGTCATCACATGTGATTGCCGCAAGCCCTCCAGATGCTCCTTCATCGAATCCGCCGGCCACACCGTTCTCAATCCCGCCGGCCACCACTCACTCAAGCCCGCCGGCCTCCGCTCACTCAAGGCCTCCTGTATGACGCTGTTCGTTGGAAGCGAACTACTTTGTTTTGGGCCTTCCAAAAGAAACACACACTAGAATCAGTGGTACTTTGTATTTACAACCTGTTTCCAGAACACTATCAAACCAAATATTCAGGGAGTGCAGCACAATTTTGAGGACTATTCCTGACCTGAGAGAGTAGCTTACAATGCCATCTGTTCTGACTCACAGACTTTAAGTAAGTTTTTTTTAATTAAAGAATTTGCCACTGACGATTCCAACGCTAGTTTTGAGCAGTGTAGAGTAGCACATGTTGTTTGTAATTTCTTTCTATTTCTCTCCTCCGATCATAAATGCAGACATGGTTTTATGTTTATGCAGCTTGATGCAACGCGTAAAAAGACAGTAAGTCATTATAATCCGTAATTATCCCCACTGGATTCAACAAATGCCTCGTTTATAATGGGTTTTTAATGTTTTTGTCTCGTCGCTCCCGGCCGGACAGGGCATCATCACAGTATGGTGAGGGGCGTAACATTTCCGTCACACACGTGAGGAATTCGGCCAATCACAACGCAATGGATATCTGGCCAATCAGAGCACACCTCGCTTTTCATACCGATGAGCTTTGTAAAAAATCAATGCGTTTCAGAAAGCCGGGGCATAGAGGAGAAACAATAATGTACAGTATGTGGAAAATAATGTGCTTTTTGAACCTTAAACTGCATAAACACATTTCATTACACCAAATACACAAAATAATGTTCTTTTTAGCAGCATCATATGACCCCTTTAAAACATGCTGGAAACTTCATGTGCTACATTATGATGTTGTTACTCATTTACATTTATTAAATTAGCAGACGCTTTAATCCAAAGCGACTAACGAATGAAGAAAAAACCACAAGCAATTTACCATTATAAATTATCATATAAATACTTTTTTCAACAAAAAATAATTTTTTCATGAAAAATATAAACTTTTAATCAACATTTTATGCTTACATTGGAGCAACAATGACTATGTGGTCTTTTCAGAGAAATGTTCATGTTTGTTTGCTGATGTGTTTAGTGTTTAACTGCACTGAACTGTCTTTTGGGTGATTTTCTTTTCAATATTAATGCATTTGCTTAATGAACTTCATTCAGCTCAAATCAAATCACTTTTGAATCTTTTCATCAACGGCTGGAAAGAAACACTCTATATAAACTCTATTCATGATGGCACCTGAACCAGCAGCTCATTGCACCCACTGGGCTTTTCCTTAACCTTGAGAGACTAATGGAGACACAGAACTTCTTTAATAAGTCCACAAAATTAGGACACAAACACACACTGACTGTAATAAATGAACGTACCATGTGAACATGAATACATTACTACACACAACATAAACACATACCGAAAGAGAGCGGAACAAACAAACTGCACATAAATTATTCACCATCCATGGGGGAAATTTAGAACATCTGAAAATAACAACATAATTATCTTAATTTAGTGCCTGAGAAAAGTCAAAATCTCAGAAATAAAGTTGTAGCATTGTGAAATTAAAGTCAGATTTTCTTTTCTGAATATTTCTCACTATCTTGTATTGCTAAGACTTTCTGTATTGCTTCATCTTTGTTCTGGTTATTTTGACTTTATTCTCAAAATATAAAAAATTTATTCTCACTATGCTATGACTTTATTCTTGTAATTTTGACTTTATTTGCTAAATATTACAACTTTATTCTCATAATCTTATTTATTTATTTGCTGAATTATACTGTCATGTAATTCAGTAAGGATCAATCATTTTTTTAAAAGATATTAGTACTTTTATTCACAATGGATGCATTACATTTATGACAGTAAAGACATTTATAGTGTTACAAAAAAATCTGCTGTTCTTTTGAACTTTCCATTCATCAAAGAATCCTGAAAAACACAATGCATCACGTTTTTAACACGTTTTCTACATTGGAAAATTCAGCTTTTGCATCACAGAAATAAATTACACTTTAAAACATATTCAAATACAAAACAGTTATTTTAAAATAATATTTCACAATATTACTATTTTATATATTGGAATATTTCACAATTTTTACTGTTTTTACTGTATTTTTCATCAAATAAATGCAGCCATGGTGAGCTGAAGAGACTTTACAAGATAAAACAAATGCAAATCATCTGCTCCCCTTTGAACAGACTGGTGTTTCACTCGGGTCTTTAAAGGGAGACACCAGCTGTGCTGCACAGCTTGATTAGAAACCTTGAACAGCATTTCATCTTCATCTCTTATCAAAAAAACCAACAGTGTGTCAAGGTCCGAGCGTATAGAGAACAACATCACAGAGATGATACACTACAGTCACATGAGATGGTGTTGCTATGCGGTTGCTAGGGTAGTTGTTCCCTGGAAGTGAAGTCCTGCATCATCCATATGAGCAATAATAACTCTAATGTTTGACTTTGCAAACATCACTAATGAAATAAATTAGCAAGGCAAAAAGATAAGGTAATTTTATCAGATGCTTTTCCACCCAAAGTGATGTATATGCCAGCATATTTAGATTTTAATTCATGAATTACTCTGGTAAGCGCATCCCAGACCCTTCAAACCATTAGACGTTTGGTTCTGCTGCAGATTTCTGCATGAAAACCAACTTGCCACATATTTTTTGGTGAGTAATTTCGTTTAGAATACCCCCATAGTTGTAACTGACAGTACACAGATTTAATTTGTGCTTGAGAATCACGAGTAGCCTTGATGTAGCAGCGCATGTGAAAAAAGCCAAAGCCATCCAATTGAAGATGTCCCCAATCTCAGCGTAATTGGCCTGATTTGTCGAGTCGCACGGCGAGAGAAGTGAATGGAAGTCATCAAACTTTAATGTACTGCTTTTAATACGCTCCCGAAGGAGGGCCGAGTCTCTCTGGAATTAGACACCGTGTCCTAGACTCGCCAGCGCACAGACCGGCTGGAACCAGATGATTTTAAAGCACAGCATGCGCTTAGTCAATTACAAGTGAAACGTTCTGTGTGACTCTCGGTACGGAGGCCTGCAGGGTTCAACAGAGACCAGACCTGAAGTAAACAAAACCGAGCAGACACAAATCAAAGGAGCAGCAGTTCACGGACACTTTACAGGGCTCATTTCATGAGAAATTAAACCTTTCCTGATCTCTAAAAGAGTTCATTGTACTAAGAAAATACACTGTAACTTTCAAAACTCAAAACTTCCGGTCCAAAAAGCGCAAAAACAGCTCATTCTGACAGATGAATATACATAAAAAACATGACCATCCTTTATTTACACATCACAAACATGACCCGTCCAGCCACAGTGAGGTATTAACATAAAAACCATTCCTAAACTAGAACTAACAATAACAACCATTATATGCAGCACAGCTATATTAGCTGATTCAATGAATCAACTGAATTGGTTTACAACATCAGGACGAATGATTCAGTCACAAATAAGACAAGCGGTTTTCTAGCAAACAACTGTCTCTTTCAGACATATTTTACTCACAGTGAGACATGATCGATTGACTGATTCACAATGAGCTGATTCATAATGAGCAGATTGTTTATAGTAGTGATATTCAATTCATGTCTTCAAAAATGTGTCTCTGTCAGATATATTTGAATCACGATGAGTCATGATCGATTGTACGATGCAATGAGCTGATTTCGTAATGAGTAGCTAGCACAGTTATATCAGTGATGTTCAATTGGCAAACAACTCATTCTTTTGAGACAGAATCAATTGAACTTGTTCACAAGACCAGCCTGAATGATTCATTCACAAATCAGACTGAATCAATCCAAACAGTTCTCTAGTGAACAGCTCAGTCTCTTTCAGACATATTTGACTCACAGTGAATCAGAATTGATTGTCCGATTCATAATGAGCAGCAACGTTATATTAGTGATACTCAGGAGGCAAAACTCTTTTGAGTCACATCATTTCAATGAATCAACTGAACTGGTTCACAAAACCAGCCTCAATGATTTATTCGCAAATTGGACAATCAGTATAAGCAGGTCTCTAGTCAACAACTCAGTCTCTTTCGGATATATCTGACTCACAGCGAGTCATGAATGATTGTCCGATTCATAATAAGCACAGTTATGTTAGTGATGTTTCATTTGTGAACGACTCATTCATTTGAGTCAGAGCTTTTCAATGAATCAACTGAACTGGTTCACAAAACCAGCCTGAATGATTTGTTTCAAATATTTTCAAAGTCCAAATAAAAATGCTTGCGTAGACATGTATATCCTCTTTCTCCTCACTTTTCATCTGTTCATCTATATGATGCTCTTGTATAACCAAAGCCTGGCTGTTCTGACCCCTCTATCTCTGCCTTCTGCTGTCTGTTTCTTTCATTCTGTTCATTTCTCTCTCCATCTATCCATGCATGACAACTGAAGAGCAAGCAGTTACAAAAATCATGCAAAACGGACTATTTATATTGACAGCGATGTGCTGGTAGAAGGCAGAATGTGGTAAATATCTGCGATTGATTTATTAGAGCCACGAGTGCCGCGGAGGTCGCTACCAATGTGAATGTATTCACACACATACAGAAACAAACACACCGAAAAGCCAGCCTTGAGATTGAATGCTCATTAAAACAGCACAAGTTCTCACACAAAAACTAATTACATTTGAATATAAAAAGATGATATGTGTGCATGGAAAAGAAAAATCCCTTTGGGAAGAAATTGCTCATTTCGAATGCTGTTTCAAACAGTCAGGAGTAGCATGTCTGTGATTTGATTTATATCTGTTCATTTGCATTATAATGGAGTTATGTCATGTATTGCTCTTGATTAGGCATTGTACATCTGGCCAAAAGTGGAGCTTTTTGCATAATTATACGAGGATAATAAACAAAGTGAATGTGCAAACCTAAATAAACCAATCAGCTGATTGTGTCTTGCTAATGTTGTGTTTCTGATGGTTCACAGGTGGCGTACGGCTCCTCCGTTAAGCGTAACAGTTAAAAGGGAAACAAAAGAGCATTAGAATGAAATGAAAAGGATCAGGGAGACAGACAATCAGGACAGAAAAATTAGAAAATATGTTTCAAAGTTCCCTGTGAACCGGGAACAACAAAGAGATTCAGTGTGTTTCTTTTGGATCGCAGTGAAAGGAGATTAAAAGCGAGTCAATAAAAGAGAATACTGACATTCTTTTCTGTATTTAAAGTCGACATAAATGTCAAGAGTGACCCTGTTTACTTACTTAATAAAATGTTCCTGATCTAAATGAACATGATTCATCAGTGCACGATGTTCCCAAAGGAAAAAAAAAAGAGGTTACGGTCAAAAATATATATTTTTTTAAATGAGTGTACATTATTTTAGTTTAGTTTTTTTTTGTGGAATTTATGGTACTAAATTATATTCATGCAGTAGTTATAATCCATTTATTACATGTTAACCACTTTTTGAGCATAGACATATAAAATAAAATAAAAAAAGTGAAATGTGAAAGGTGAAATAAAAAAATGCTATTTTCAAATTCGTGTGGCGGTGGAACATGCTTCTACATCAACGAAAGATGGTGTACAGATGTAACGGCATTGAAGAAGATGTGCTGTCCTGATCTATAAGCGCTTTTCATCAACTGAAAGCTGTTTTCCTAATTCATTCTCGTAAGTGTCTACTTTCCAACGCAAGCACATGTCTGGTTCATCCTACACCGACATACAGGCAGAAACTGAAATCAGGACTGTAAAAAGATGGACTAATGAAGCAGAGGGGGATTTACAAGCTTGTTTTGACCTCAACTTGATTGGAGTGTTTTTGAAGCTGCTGACAATGATCTGGGGTGCTTGCCCAAAAGCAACTATGGTCGCAAGTTCCGCCGTTACCAATATATTTCAATGGAACTAACTACCATAGTTAGATAACGATGCTTTTGGGAAACGCCCCCCTGGACGAGCTCACAGATTCTGTAACATCATCAGTTTCTGTGAGGATATGTGCATCCTTACCAGGACAACAACAACGACAAACCGTGGTTCACTGCAGAATTCAGACAGCTCCGTCAGGCCAAAGAAGATGCCTACAGGAAGGGGAATAATGTCTTGTATAAACAGGCCAAAACTAACTACACGGACAGGGGATCATGTTGCTAAGAGGAACTACTTGTGGGAAAAGCTGAGAAACCAGTTTTCTGCCAGTGACCCTGCATCAGTGTGGAAAGGACTGAAAGATGTCACCAACTACAAGACACGCCAGTACCGAGGAGAATCAACAACTGGCCGGCGATTTGAATTATTAATTGCATGTTTGAAAACCCCTGTCTCACCCCCCATGCCCATTCTGACCTCCAGCAACCTCTACCCCCATCCTCGTAAACATGTGCAGACATACCTGGCAATAAAGCTCTTTCTGATTCTGATTTTAAACAAGTTGCGTTCCAAATTTGAGGTTGATATCTCAAAAAATAAGCTTTCAGTAAGATTTAGTTTGAGGGCAGTACCAAACGTTTCCACTAGATGAAATACGCTTCCCATTAATTTCCAATACAGTCATTTTTGACCATGAACAGAAGTGTGATTATTTTTTTAGGAACATTTTAACCAGTCAAATCAAATCATGATTTTGTGTGTGTGTGTTCACATAGCAAGTGCCAAAACCTTTACAAAGTTTTATACCATTCCAATGTGACAAAAAAATATATTTTAGGTAAAAAATTACTGAAGAGCACCAGAGGGTTAATTTTCAACCACCACACTTATAGAGTCACCGTCTAATCAATTATTGATGGATAAAATGCATGTATTCTTATTGAATTGATTATCCTGTTTTACTGAGAAATACGTCCCATTATGGAGGTGAAATGGTGAACACTGTTCCATGTTAATCAGAGATGATTCATGTGGCTCAATAAATTCTGTAGTCAATTGGGACATTTATGTTTGTCATGTTGTTTTTCCCAGTACAAATGAGATGATCTTACGGATGAAGCATTTGTTCAGAGCTTCTTCAGCTAGTTTGTAAGTGTCTTCTCTGTAGCTCAGATGTGAGCCGTGTTCACGGTCAAACCGCTAAAAATACACCTCCTTCTCTCTCATTCTGTTTTCCTCGTCACGTCTTGTGTCTCCTCGGTTTCATACTGTGTCTTTCTTGCTTGAGGGTGGCGAGCTTCTGAAAGATTAATTTGTAGCTCCAGGGCTCGTGGCACCCTCATCGCTTATAAACGACAATTTTTACAAAGGGAAGATTTTCACTTGAAAAGTTAATGTTAGTGAACACGCTAAAACTTCAACATGTGTAAACATGAATGACTCCGTTAAGTTGTGGAGAGGCGTGCTGCCTGCTGGATGATAAAACAGACCAAGAAAACTATAGAAACCACATAGTAACATGATAAAATTATTTAAAAAAACCTTTGCAATGAGGTATTCTGAATGGGCATACACCATGTACATTTATAGTAAATTTTATAGTAAATGATATTTCCTATGGTTCAGGCAATCGCTAACTCTAAAAAAATAAATATTTTGAAGAAAGTTGGGGTTCAAACAGGTGTCTCGATATACCGGTATTGACGATAATTGTGATATTTAAATAATGAAATATCGTTATCATGTTAATTAGAGGTGTCGCAATATTGGCGATATTTGAAAATGAATAGTACGCATACGATAATATGCACATAATAATCCAGCACCAGCTCCATTACGGAGCAGTAAACAAGTTTAGAGTAAAAATATGTAGTTGTTCTTCAAAATTGCCGTACTTTGACACTGTGCTAAACTAAACGTAGTTAGCATTTTAGTCTCTTCTGTTTAGTGTAATTGTTCCTTTGTAATGCAATGGTGTTATTGTCATTGGTCAAAAAAAAAAAAAAAGATCAATTTGACTGATAGCATGATTTTTTTCCCCCAAGACTTCTATAGATATCACAATATATCGTTAGCATGATTTTTTGAGGCCACGGTAATCATGTAGTGAAAAATCTGATATTGTGACAGCCCTAGTTCAAACAATATTGGACCCCACTGACTCTCATTGTATGAAAAACACATACTCCAAAAAAGTAAGACCTACATTTAAGATATGTATTTGAATTGCATATAAAATTTCATACATTTTAACTAAATGAATATGGCTTGATCCACAGCTATCTATATTTTAACCATATTCATACTTTTTAACTGAAAACATTTAATCGTTTTTACAATGGACATATTTATGCCACTTCTAATCAGTTTTGAATAAATACTTAGTGTTTTTGTTTTTTTTTGTTAGTTTTTTTGAGTGGCAGAAAATCTGACCTGTTTCTTACCTATTGATTTAGATATTATTAACAAGTATATCACATTAAGTTTATTAGCTTTTCTGTGTATTTTATAATACATAAGTGTTCAATTTGGGCCTTTTTTTTTGAGTGCAGAGACATTATTATAAATATTTTCTTTTGGGTTCTGCAGAAGAAAGAAAGTAAATGAGTGAATAATTTTCATTGTTTTTGTGAACTATTTATGAATACATAACGCACGCACGCGCAACACACAAACACACACTCACACACCCCCTCACACACTCACACACACAAACACGCACCACCCACCACGCCACACACACACACACACACACACACACACGCACACACACACACACACACGCACACACACACACACACACACACACACACACACCACACACACACACACTCACACACTCACACACACTCACACAGTCACACACACACACACACACACACACACACCACGCACACACACACACCGAGAGAGAGAGAGAGAGAGAGAGAGAGAGTTGTGGTTTCCCAATTCACTCTCAGGATGCATTTGAGATAATATCACTCCATCTGAAAAGGTACAGAATAAATAGCACTTATTAAGATTTAGAACAGGAGAGCAGGATATTTGACTCCGCCAATTTGGTGTGCAGTTTAATTAAATGCCTGAAGTAGTCAGGCTGCATCCCAATTAGCATGCTATTATAGTATGTGCGACCAGGATTAGAGCATCTCAAATCACACTACACTGAAAACAGTACGCCAAACATGTCCAGATGGCACAATATTTTAGTGGATTACTGAATTATACATCCATACATGCTTTTTCAGCTAATATTCCCCAGTTTTATTGTGATTTGCAGGAAGTATGTGACGAGAAATCAATGTGATGCCAAACGTTGCCAGAGCCGTGAAACATACATTTTTTAAGTAAAGAACTAACGCTTACATGCAAACACAACAGTATGCAGCAAGGCACAATTTTATAACATGGCAGTATTTCCAAATACAGACAGACTGTCAGTAGTATGTTCTTGCTCAGAGTACATTATTTTAAGCTGGGGGTGTACATGGATATTGATGCAGTTCAAGTTAATTTATCAAAGCAGTTTGGTTTTTAATTAAACACTCATATGCACAAATCTCAAACTAATTTCCAGGACACTCGTTCCTAAAACCAGCATTCATTAAACCGCATTAATTTGCAGAATAATAACAAATATCTATGGAAGCTTGTTTCCCATCATGGGATAAAAAAATTAAAATAAAAAAGTAATTGTAATTTTTTATCCCTCAGTTTTTCCTTGCAATTCTGATATATTTTAGTAACATTGAGATACCCTTATAACTTTTTGTAATACTTTGAATTCATTTTTATTTTTGTATCTTTTATTTTAATTTTAATTTCACTTAAAGTTTTAGGAATTTTGTGTTTTTTAATATTATTTTTTATATGTACGTTTATGTACATTTTTAATGTAGTACGCAAAGGAGTAAGGCACTTTGCCAACTAACTGAAATAATAGTATTTTATAATTTATTTATTCCAGTTACCATTTATTTTATTAACATTTTTTATATGGCTTTAGTTTTAATTTTAGTTAATAATAATAATAATAATGTAAAGTAATAAATGCGAGAAGTCAGAAGTCTGGGTTTATCTCTCACAATTCTTATTAATTTTTACATTTTCAGAATTGCAAGAAAAAAAAATCAGAATCGCAAAATATAAACTAGTTTGAAAAAAAGTGAACATGACGCAGATAAGACTCAGAATGATCTTCATATAAAAATATTGATTCTAATTGATATATTAATACTGCAGAATTTTATCATTTGTATAGCATGAAAATGAAAGGTGCAGTAAGCAATTTCAGAGAAACGCTGTTGATATTTGAAATCGCCAAAAAACACACACCCCTACCCAAAATACTCACACCCCTATCTTGATAGCTCCGCCCCCAAACTCACGAACATACAATGCAACACAGGCTGTAACACTGTAATGATTTCAAAACACTGATCTGCTGCCTTAAGCCACCTGATACAGCAACATTAGCTCAACCAATGAGTGAGTTTGGGGGCGGGACTATCTGTTTGTCCAACAAATGGAAGATGTTTGGGAAACATGTTTAATAACAGTCATTATTATTGCAATTCCATTTAGCATAAATGACACACTTCACCTGTAAATACCTTCATGAAATAAGAAAATATGATCATGTTTGCAAAAAATGAATTTTTATACATACATTTTTGCATTACATTATTTTCATAGCAATTAAGCACATTTTCCTCCACATTAATGCACGTCATTTTACTTTTTGAGTAATATTTGAATTTTTAATTACTGTACAATTACAGTCTGCATAAATTAATGGCAGTACAAAATACTACTATGATATTTAAATAATTTACTATAGTACTGCTTAAAAGTTTGGGGTCAGTGAGTTTAAAAAAAAAAATTTATTATCACTTTTATTCATCAAGGATGCATTAAATTGATCAAAAGTGACAGTAAAAATATTTATAATGTTACAAATAAATGCTGTTCTTTTGAGCTTTCTTTTCATTAAAGGATCCTGAAAAATATAATGTATCACGGTTTTCCACAAAAATATTATGCAGCAAAACTGTTTCCAACATTGATAATAATCAGAAATGTTTCTCGAGCAGCAAATCAGCATATTATACTGATTTCTGAAGATCATGTGACACTGAAGACTGGAGGAATGATGCTGAAAATCCAGATTTGATCACAGAAATAAATTACAGTTTACTATGTATCCACACAGAAAACTGTTATTTCATATTGTAATAATATTTCAAAATATTACAGTCTTTACTGTAGTTTTGATCAAATAAAGGCAGACTCGGTGAGCAGAAGAGAGACTGTTAAAAACAAAAAAATAAAAGATCTCAAACTCTTGAACAGTATATATGCATCATACATACAAAAATGTAAATGCTCATTTTTTTGAGTGATTATGCAGGGCATGATGAAGATTACCAAATGGATATCTGAACAGCGAATGTGATTTCAGTGCGTTTTGTGAACTTTATAGTCCATTAATTAACTCGATTATGAATGAACAGGATTATAGGCCTATATTTCTGATCACAAACCATGCAGCCGCTGCAGCAGATGCGATAAGAACAACCACACTGTAAAACAACAGCCGAGCTACTGAACAAATCTGAGCGGTACTGAAGCGTCAAGTGCAGCGCTCAGAAACACAGCCGAATCAACATTTTAAGCTTGCAACTAAATTATGTATTTACCAAACCGAGCCTCTCTCTCTTGCTACCTTCTTCAAAAGTGTGATTTTTCATTCAGTGCTAATTTGAGAAAGACAAACAGCTCGGGGCTTTCAGGACAGCCTGCTTGACATTTTCACAGCTTCAATTATTCACACTTTTAACAATACAGCCGACAGCCCAAAAGGGTACCGCAGCTAAATGAATAGAGCGTGCTATTTTTTCTTTTCTCTCTTTTTTTTGTCAGTTTCTTTTTCTCTTTTCCTGCTCATGTCCTTCCTTCTGTCTATCTAGTATAAATTGAAATACGGGCCGTATAGAAAGGTCAGAATCACCATATTTCACCATGTGTCACTACGGTATATACTTTGAGTACTTTGCCTTTGAGCGAGGTGGCAGCATATAACAGGACATGTGCTGTCGAGCTATAAAGGCAACATGAAACAGCACATTACTTCCATAATGTGATGCATTTGAAGATGCATGATGCAAAAGCAGCCTAAAACAGTGAGGACATTGTTATGAATAACATTATTTTTGGGCTAAGTGACGTCAGTTGAAAATGAAAGTCATTTCAGAACTGGCAGAATTTAATTTCAGTGTGATAAAAGATTATGAGGACAAACATTTTTTTCTTTGAATAATGCGCAATATGGAAGATGGTTTCTACCACATGATGATAAATAAATACATACTTAAATATGTATAGGTAAAATAAATAAAGACACATTTTTTCTTGCAATTCTGAGTTTATATCTAGCAATATTGACATTTATTCGTAAATTGCGAGTTTACGTCTCTCAATTGCAAATTATAAATTCATAACTGGAGAGTTTACAGTATTTCTCAGAATTGTGAGACATAAAATTCACAATTACCTTTTATTTCAGTGGATTTTGCAATTCAAGACAAATTCAGAATAGCAAGAAAAAAGTCAGACTTTTTTCTTAGAACTATGTTTTTATATCTCAATTTTAAGTGATGAACTCATAATTGTACGTTTTTAGTATATCTCCCGATTCTGACTTTTTTTCTCTGAATTGCGAGACAAACTCAGAATAGTGAGAAAAAAGTCAGAATTGTGAGATAAAATCGCAATTACCTTTTATTTCAGTACATTTCGAAATTCTGACCTTTTTTCTTAGTATTGCGAGTTTATCACATATTCAAGTTATAAACTCCTAATTGCAGGTTCATAGTAAACTATGTCTGAGATATAAGCTCAGAACAGCGAGAAAAAAGTCCGAATTGTAAATTACCTTTTTTATTAAATTTTTTTTATCCCATAACAGAAACAGGCTTCCATAGGAATCTGACCAGAAATGTGTATTAAGAAAATAAACCGGTTCAGTTTTGATTTCATGCTGAATTTAAGCAAATTTGACCATGGCGAAGCATCTTTTAGTGCTATTGTTCTTCTATATCTGGTTTTCCCATCTAGAGATCACGCTATCTCTCTCACAGCGCAGCGGGGGTTTGAGAGGAAGATTGTGTCATAAGGAAAACAGAACAGAGAGTTTCTACTCTTTTTTGCATCTCTTTTCCTCCCGATTGATGCAACACGGGGAAATCAGGCAGCTGATCTCCAGAACCAAACGCTCGTCTCCATTTCTGCAGATATTCAATACAAGGAGGTGCATGAATAATGTAGAGGCCAGCGGCGCTGTGCTTTATCAGCTTTATCGCTGTGCCGCTTCTGTCCAGATAGTGTTATAGTCACAATGACACGTCCTTCACTCTCACACACCGCGGCCTCTCATGGCCAATTATTAGGCCTATTTGTCCTCGCGTATGTAGGTTAGATCCATCAGAGCTGTGATTTGTTTTATAAAAAAATCACTGCTGGGATTTAGAAGGTCATTTGAAATCTGAAATAGCTTGAGGACAGCGTTTTCTCTGGGGTTTGAGCGACACACCAGAGAGAACGGAGACATTTAGGAATTAACGTAGTGAAAGTCTTCTCCGCTGATGGATTTAATGACGTGACTCTTGAAAACAAAAACACAAAGCTGCTTTACTGACGTCTCTGAACTCCAAACCGTACTGAGCTCCCTCACTGCCTAATGCCTACATAGACAGCTGCCTACTAAAACAATATCAGCTTTTATCCAATTAAACCATTTCCAATTGCATTATTTAAAAGTAATATATACATATATTATATTAGATATTTTTATTTTATACTATTTATAGAGAATACATGTACTAGGGCTGTCAAAATGGTTGAAAAACTAAATTCGAATTTTGTACTTTTAATATTATCAAAATTCGAATTATATTTTAATTTAAAAAGCATAATTTCAGTTAGGGGAAAAAAGCTTTTGGCTTCTCTCCTGTGGCCACAAGAGGGCGCATCGAGCAAATATTACTAATGCACGTTTATTCAAGCGTAATACCATAATAACACGACTATCTCTTTGAAAAAAAAGTGCACAATGTTTAAAAATTATTTATAAACCTATTAATTAATAAGTTGTTTTAATTATAATAAAGTTCTTAAACAATTAAATAATAAAACAGCACCATGCATGTAATGCCTAGTTTATACAAAGAGACCGAAAAGCAACTCACACAAGAGCGTGGCTACTTTCTTCATTTAAATGAGATACCCTGGATGGTGAAACCGCCTAAAGTCTTGAGCAACATGTTTTTAAAGTGACTTACATTAATTTTACATGGCTTGCTAAACATGCCGCTCTCTTGTGCGAGACGCGAGTGCAACGCTGATAGAGGTCCCTCTAGAAAATGTGATAAATATCCGCATCTAGTGTGAACGCTTGTTTCAGTTTTGACGTAAACAATAATTTTCTCCACACTGATCTCTCGTTTTCCACAATATATTGAATTACAACGTAGCCGCGCCGCATCTATGCGGTCAACTGGATACCCCAGATGACACTTGCACGTCGTCGTATTTCGTGCGCCACTGAAGGGGCTGCCT
Source organism: Sinocyclocheilus anophthalmus (assembly GCA_018155175.1). NCBI lineage: Eukaryota > Metazoa > Chordata > Actinopteri > Cypriniformes > Cyprinidae > Sinocyclocheilus > Sinocyclocheilus anophthalmus. The sequence goes on from JADLZN010001439.1 coordinate 106,930, forward strand.
GAACTTCTGATACAGACCCTAAAATTCGAAATGCACTTTTTTGCATTTGATTTGGATTTTTAAATCGCAATAATATTTCACAATTTTACTGTTTTAATAAATGAAGCCTTGGTGAGCAGAAGAGTTTTCTTTCAAAAACTTGTTATTGACCCCAAACTTCTGTACAGTAGAATATAAATAATTATATATAATATGTAAATTATATTAAACATTGTAGTATATTAATATATGCATATTTAAAATTATTCTATGCATTTATAATAATCTTGAATTAAGCTTTTCCACTGAATGCATTACAAACATACTTTGTTTCTAATAATTAACAACACAGCAGCAATACAAATTATTTACAGTATATATAAACTTATTTTGCCATTCTAAAGTAGGCAGTTTCATGCAAAAGTCAGTTTTTTTGTATACCAAATGATTTACCCAATGTTTACCATTGCTAAAGTGAAGCTCACCGCTGATTGGTGAACATTCTTTAGTGACATACAGCTTTGACTCTTAAGCTATCATGCCACAAGACATCAATCGCCTCCAGTTCAGCTTCTCGTTTTTCTTTTTAGCACAAGAGCATATTGAGGTCACTAAAGCAGCTAGATGGGGCTTATTCAGGCCAATAAAAAAGCATCCACATACACACACACACATACTGAAATAGTGCTGCTAAAGTGAATGTTAATTTGGTGGCATAAAGACACAGCTGGTACTGCGAGACGTGAACATTGTGTCACATTTCAGCAGCGAGCACGCACAGAAAGAGCTCTCAGCCTGAGCCCTGTTTAAATATGAGTAAGCGCTATTGAAAAGGCTATTGATCTGCCTATGATTAGCAGTCCATTCATGGCCTTTGCTGTGGCTGTTGGCCCTCGCTCCCTTATTGACTCGCCATGATGGACTGACTTCGGCCCATTCAAGAGAAGCCCGTTCACAGTGGCCGACTGAGATAAGATTGCAACTTCACTGCTGTTTCAGGGCTTTCGGTTGATAAGATTGTTTGGAGGTTTCTAATGAAAGCAAGAGTCACTCATCAATAGAAAGTAAAACTTGGGAGTCCACAGTAGATTGAGGATATACTTTAAGACAAAGTATTACAAATCTGAGCATTTGGTGCTCAGTTTAGATCATGCAACAGATCTTGTGCACTAAAGTGAATGCACTAATGCTTTTTAACATTTATTTGCTCTGGATTGCACTGATGCATCGGCTCGGTTTCAAAACCTGACAATGTGCAAAATGTGCAGCATTAGTTAGTTGCATTAGGTATAATGACCTAAAAATGAACAACATTTTTGCATTATTTATTAAACTAGACTAAAAATGCATTATTTTTAAGTGTTAATTCAAGTTTGTTCGAATAAATTAGCTAATGTTAATTTAGTACATTAAGTAAGATTTGTTTGGACAATCGTTTACTTTATTAAAAATCACTGTATAAAATATTTAAAAAAGAAACAATATTGTTTTCTTGTTTCTTTTCATTTGTCCAGTGATTTTTAATAAAAGAAGGGTTTGTTTATTTGAACATTTTACAACCTGGATATTTTAGAAAAAATTATTAACACAGATTAAACAAGATTAATAATTGTTGTAAAAGAATTGTTCATTATTTAATGTTAACTGCTGAATTAATGAATGTTAACATATTGAATCTTATTGTAAATAATTATGGTAACACTTCAGATTAGGGAACACTCACTATCAACTAACACTTTTGTCTCAATAAACTCCTAATTTGCTGCTTATTAATAGTTAGTAAGGTAGTTGTTAAATTTAGGTATGGGGTGCATTAAGGGATCTAATATATTGTCATGCAGAATAAGGCATTTATACATGCTTTATAAGTACTAAGAAAAAGCCAATATGCTAGTAATATACAAGCTAATAAGCAACTAGTTAATAGTGAGAACTGGTCCTTAAAGGAACACTCCACTATTTTTGAAAATAGGCTAATTTTCCGACTCCCCTAGAGTTAAGCAGCTGAGTTTTACCGTTTTTCGAATCCATTCAGCCGATCTCCGGGTCTGGCGGTAGCACTTTTAGCTGTAGCTTAGCATAGATCATTGAATCTGATTAGACCGTTAGCATCTCGCTCAAAAATGACCAAAGAGTTTCTATATTTTTCCTATTTAAAACTTGACTCTTCTTTAGTTACATCGTGTCTAAGAACCGACGAAATGAAAGTTAGCCTATTTTCAGGCGCTTCGTAATATCATTGCGCCTGCTGCACTCATGGTACGGCAGCAAAGTTCCTTGATTATTACGCCGGAATGAGAGTATAGTTCCTAGCCATATCGGCCTAGAAAATCACAACTTTTCATTTTCCGTCAGTCTTAGTACACGATGTAACTACAGAAGAGTCAAGTTTTAAACAGGAAAAATATAGAAACTCTTTGGTCATTTTTGAGCGAGATGCTAACGGTCTAATCAGATTCAATGATCTATGCTAAGCTACAGCCAAAAGTGCTACTGCCAGACCCGGAGATCGGCTGAATGGATTGGAAAAACGGTAAAACTCAACTGTTTAACTCTAGGGGAGCCTATGAGCCTATGAACTCTAAAATTTTCTAAAATGTAAAACTCATTTTTCCCCAGACACGTCCTGGCTAGGATTTCTATATTGTCTAAAATATCCAGGTTTTGGCTTTGTTTTCCTGTTTTCATACTTGCTGAAGGTAATGATCGAAAAGGAGTTTGACCAATAACATGCAGGCATTGTACATAACCGACCAATCGTGGCGCGTGAGAAGGTGGGATCCACAGAGAACAAAATCTAATGCAGCACTGAATGCATCCTTTACAGAGAAGGCAAACACAGAATGCATTTTGAAATAATTATTGCAAATATATAAATATGATTATTTCAATTAACTGAAATAGACTATATGACTTAATACTTGTGTGTACAGTTTTTAGAGTGTTGCATCAGTACCTTTATAACTTCATATCATCATAACTCTATTAAAATCAATTGTGCATCCAGTTTCCCGTTTGCTTCATGTGAGACACTATGTATAACACACATTTGCGCTCCATTTCAGTCAGGACTTATCTAGATGGTAGACAGCAATGCAGTGCACTAGGTTGTAGAAAATAGGCCTAGAATTAGACAATGTGAAGAAAGTTTGTAGACTGAACATGCACTTCACTGTGCCCTAACATGTCTTGTATTCTGTGTATATTGTTTATAGTCTAAACTTTTGTATTATTGTATTTGTACTACATATATGGCACTGTTGATATGTGATACACAAAACGATCTTTCTATATATTGTGCTGGGAACGTTAATGCTGAATCAATGCCAGGACCTGTAGAGAAACATAACTTCATTCTCCCATATCTGGGCTGAATGACAATAAAATGAACTTGAACGTGCATGTATTTGCAAATGTCCCTGCAAAAGAACTTAACTTTAATAGCTAATAATACTATAATATAGTTCCAATATTACTCAAATTAAAACAGTATTATTATTAAAAAGGCATAAGCTGAAGAATTAAGAAACAATCATATGCAATGCAGTATAAAGCCAAGATACCTAGGTCTTCTGTGAGTTGCTAAAACAGTGCATGTAAGTGTGCCCAGAGACGAATCGAGCATTTGCCAAGCCATCAGCCTGTTATATACAGCATCACAGATGACGCGCACTGTGCTAGATAAAACTCAACAAACAACAATCTGAGCAGATATGTCGTATTTTTGAAGATGTTTAAACTTGTTATGCAACACAGTGTTCAGTTATAAAACTTTCAAGTCATGCATATGCAAAAAAAAAAAAAAAAAAAAAGCTTTTTGCAGAAAGTTGAGAGGTAAGAATCAAATAAACGCAGCTGAGGGTAAATAAGAGGGGCTTTCAACAGTGCAGACAGATACCAGAAAGAAGAATGATAGAGCTGGATGCACAAACAAAACCAGAACTGAGCTGAATCTTAAAATCTGCTCGATTCAAGCCATTATCTTAAAGGTGACTGTGTGATAAGACTAAAAATGTGACTCGTGAGCATATGATCGACTGAAACCATCACCAGCTGCAAGAGTTTTTCAAACAGCTCAATTCACATCTGATGATACTGTTTCACATTACACAGAATAGCCAGACAGCTGCAGAAGCAAATTCAGTTTTTACAAAAAGGCAGACATTTGCAAGTAGTTGCTGATAAACAGCCCAAATAATGCTTATATTGACCTCATGAGATGGTTAAACAACACTTCTGACTGAATATCACACTTTATTTTTGCACCCTATTCATAGGAAGCGACATGCCAGTGTGTAAAACTACACATATCTGTATTCCCACAGCACTTTTTTAGCAATGCAGACATTTTATTCTGTTTTTTACTGAAATTATTCTTGACCTCATTATGGAAATGTTCCATCTAGAGGTCAGGAGAGCATCTGAAACCACCTTTCAGCCTCAAACCAGCTTTACAATCAATATCCCTGATTCTCCAGCAGATCCACAATAGGAATTAATGTAGCTAGCATTCTTAATTTATTATAGCATTTATTATTTAATAAAACCCAAGTCAACTGCACACTAGACAGCCATTCAAAACTACAGCAAAACCAACAGTTATCAGTTTTTATAAATGCAGGTATCACTCTGGGCCTGTGTTTAAAGCTATACACAAGATAAGACTGACAGACAGTGGTCATTTAGAAAATAATTTCCCTTCATTAAGTGCGTATAAGCTAAAATGCATCAACTACATGACTAATAACCTCATGGCTGTGTTGCCCAAAAATGCTGCTACAGTATGAAACCAGCTCACTAGGTTTGAGACACAGCCCAAGCCCTCACACTGTGTTCCGGCTCATCAGACAGAAACACACGAGCACACTTACAAAACAAGACTAGACTAGAAGGTTCAGCAGATCGAGGAGTTTTACCTCAGATGCTCGGAGGACTGTTTCCGTCGCTCCTGAGACACATTAAACTTCCCAGCGCCGCTCTTCGTCTCAATGTGAGCTCAGGTCTGGCGTTGTGTGAGATCAGCAGCATAGAAAACACGCCGTATTTCTCCTTAAAATCACTTTATCTCCGGCGAGCGTGAAAACAAGCCACTCTGAGCTCCATCACTGCGAGATTCATCCGCGAGGAAAGCAACACAAACACTGAGAGGGAGGTAGGTGTGTGTGTTGTGTGTGTGTGTGTGTGAGAGAGAGAGAGAGAGAGAGAGAGAGAGAGAGAGAGAGAGAGATCAGCACCACGGACAGCGACCCCATTCATTCCGTTTAGACGTTTAGCAAGTAAATAAAACATGAGTAAAAAAAAAAATCTACTTTTTTATCTTTATTCTTTTTTAATCTTCAAAAGCTTGCTAACAATGTACTTTTTAATGCAATAGTTTACTCAAAAATTACAATGTGTTGTCTTAAAATTCGTATGATTTTTCGTTCTTCAGTGGAACGCAAAAGATGTTTTGAAAAATGTTTACACTGCTTTTTTTCCTAAACAAATAGTTATATAATAATTAGAATAGCAATGTATGCTTCCAAACTCCAAAAGGCTTAAAAAAACAATAGTTGACTTTTTGTTATTAGTAGTAGTAGTAGTTACTACTGCTGTTGCTGTCCAGGCTGGACTATTATTGTAATATAAACTATTTCACATGAATTCTTTCCTAAATGACAAGTAAACACAAAACAAACTATGGCTGACGTTAAAAAGTCAAATATTATATTTCCTTAAACCTGTAAAAGAAAAGAAAACAAATGTCTAAACTTGCCTCTCAATGGCACATAAAAGCAAAAACTGTGGTCGGTCACTTTTACATGTCAATAATATGGTGTCTTCCTGTCTAAGTGAGTGGTTCTGGGCCAAAGTGATCTGCAATGTGTTCCAAACCTTATGCTGATATTCAAAACCCATGACAGAAAGAACAGGAGGGACTACGGGACAGAAGCTGGAGCATTTTAATGTACATGTCAAGCTTGAATTAAACTGTTACACATGGGACAGAAGACCGTGCACACACTCTTTTTGACAGACTCACTTAACATATTGACAATAGTTTGTTCTGTATATTTAACAGGTCTAGAGTAGAGTGGAACCAGAAAACACTCTGTTTCGTCTTTATTTACCTGCAGAAGCGTGTGACACATATGCGGAAGTCTTCTGGGAGGAGATGTTGGGAATAATATATCAGCCATGATCTGAGGAGGTGACTGTAGCATTTGACTCATTTGAAGTGATTCAGTGAAGGGATGCTTGATGCATCTGGATGCAGTTATTATATACAGAGTGAACTGGGTTAAAGTAGGTGTCTAAATTAAGTACACAAACAAATCTGAACAACTATATCAGTTTATTTCCAGAGATCCTGGAATATTGCAGACATGTACCACTAACATGATACTTTTTTGAAATGTCTTTCCATCATTAAGTGTCATGTTAGATTTCCTATTCGTATTGTGCAACACTTCTACTCTGTAACTAAAGTAAAAAGAGTATGATTGCGTTGTCATTTAAGGATATTTATGTACATATTCACTGACTTCTTTACGCACTCGGGGTTCAGTCTTTCCCCAGTTTGATGCTGAACAAAATGTTTCCCATCTGACCCAAATAAATTAAACTTGTTCTCATCACTAAAGTGAACCTTGAACCAGTTCTCCTCTCTCCACAAAATATGCTCCTCAGCAAAGGTGAGCTTAGCCTTTAGATTCTTTCTGCTGATGAGAGGTTTGGTCACTGTAGAGTGTGCTTTCAGTCCGGCTTCTCTTAAACATGCCGAGACAGATCCTTACCCTGTTCTGCGCTGAACTGGCGAGCAATTCCAGCTGCAGTGCTGAACCGATTCCCCATTGAGTGTCTCTGAATTATCCTGTCTTCTCGTGCATTTGTCTTACAAGGATGACCAGCCTTTTCGGGGGACTTGAATGGATTAGTGTTATTGTAAACCTGCAGTATTCGTGAAATCACAGATTTAGAATGACCAGCTTCTTCTCTTGCAGTGGCTGAAAGGGTCATCATCTGGACCGCGTCCTGTTGCAGAGTTTCAGTCATCTTAGAGCGGCCCGCCATCTTGCAATCTCGGTGAAAATGAGAGAAATGCTTCTAGTTAAATAGGGTTTGTCATATAATTAAGGAAATTAGCACCAGATGCCAGATTAACACCTATAAATTTGTAGGTATCAGTAAGTGTTCTCTAATTTTGATCAGAGTTCTTTTTCAAATATCTAATTTAAGTTTTTTATACTGTGCTTCAGAATACAATTAATTTATGAAATATGCTTAAAAAACTGCCCTTTTACTCCTGTTAGGATAACTTCAAATAGGACTAAGCAGAGACCTCGAAATTTAGGAAATTGTAGGTTGTTCTCTAATTTTGATCTCATAATATGCCATCAAATGATCCAGTTAAGGACATTTGCTGTGTATGGAGAGATTAAATATTTGTGAGATTGAACACATGCATGTCTGCTCCTCTTCTATCATCATGAAGGATTTTGGAGAAGCGTTTAGCCCCGAGCTGCCAATAGGAATCTGACACTGCAGTCTACAGCTAGATGCTTTGGATTAAAAGTCTAACAAGCGGTACATTTTTGCATGCTTATCCTTTAGAATCCCTTCTCTGCAGAAGCTAACGGGATGAAGCAAGATTCAATCCGAACCTTTCCGTTTGATCCCACCTCAAACACATTAAATCCAAATGCCAGCTCTGTCCTGAACCACAGTCTTACCCAAACTGCCCTCAAACTTCCACTCTAGTCTGGATTATCCTGAAGTGACCTGAAACTTCTCATATATGAATGTATTTACGTAATAGCATTAACTATGTATCTCTTTTTTGGTGAAGGAGATTATTAAAGTGATGGACATTGGGCTACTGTTCAGATTATATACACTACCGTTAATGATAAAGAGAACTTAATACTTATCTTTAGTGAGGATTCATTAAACATACCGAAAGTGACAGTAAATACATTTATAATAATAATTGTTTTACAGAAATGGTCTTTTCTGCGGTTAATTTTGAATTTCTATTCATCAAAGGATTTGTAACAATATTTGAATGATTTCTGAAGGATCATTTGACCCTGAAGACTGGAGTTAAGATGATTAAAATTCAGCTTTGCATCACAGAAATAAAATACATTTTAACATATATTCACATTGAAAACACTTATTTGAAATTGTAATAATATTTCACAATTATTCACAACCCGTTTTTTTACTGTATTTTGATCAAATAAATGCAGCCTTGGTTAACAGAAGAACTCAAACTATGAAAACTAAAATCATGAGGTTATTAATGATATAGCTTTATTTGAGTGACTATTCCTTTTAAAGTTTAATGTCAATATCTTTGCTCTAACGTCCATATCTCTCTTTTTCACACCACACACACACACACACACACACACACACACAACACACACACACACACACACACACACACACCCACACACACACACACACACCCACATCAAACATGTTGAATTCAATACTGAGTGTTTTCCTGGTTAATCACTGCAGTCAGTCAGCGTAAACTGTGTTGTAGCTGCAGGCAGATTGAGCTGCATCGCCTCTCTCTCTCTCTCTCCCTCTCTCTCTCTGTCCCTCTCTCTCTGCATGAGGAAGAGAGCTATTCAGTAATCAATGCAAACACTACCTCACCAATCAATGCATTCAAAGAAAACAAATAAACAAAAACAAATCATTCAGTCCTACATCACTACTTCTGAAACAAAAACAGGCCAAACAAACCACATTTTTTTAGTGCTTTTGTTTCTGTTTATTATGCAGACTCCTATTTACAGTACTTAAAAAAAATCTTTGCTGTGCACCAGGAATATTGTCATCTCTTATGACAAATTTCTTGTGATGTTCTCTTATTTGTAAGGCGCTTTGGATAAAAGCATCTGCTAAATGAATGAACGCAAATGTCACTTCTTAAAGGGATAGTTCACTCAAAAATGAACCCTTCTCGGCCTAATTTTTCTCACTCTCGTGCCATCCCAGATGACTTTCTTTCTTCAGATGAATACAAATGAAGATTTTTAGAAGAAAAAAAAGAAGAATCAATCCATATAAGAGAAGTGAAATGAAGTGAGTTACTCCTTTAACTGTTGTAAAATCTCTTGAATACACAGCTTATTGCTTTAATAAAATACAGCAACTGAAAAATTATAAAAGACACCAGTGTTCAGTAAACAAATGCATTAAATTAACTTTTTCTTTTAGAACAAATGATTTTTCTGCCAAGTTCTTCATTAGCCCATCTGAAGACTGTTTACAGTTTCTAAACAACTTCCAGACTTTAATGCATGGTGCGTTTATCAAAAGTTCTAAGCACAGATCATCTAATTAAGTAATTAGTGAATTTCTCAGAACTATAGATGTTTATTCACAATCAAATATGCTTTGTGTTATTTGTAGCCAAACCCTTGTGAAAAATAACCATAAAGTAATTCATATCCAGCAGACTGTCATCGTCACTCTTCTAAATGTATTTTTAGCTCATCAAATAAAGAGAGATGAGGGGAGATGTCAAAACCACATGAAGAGCTTATGTGACGTGGCATCTGATCGGCAGATGGTTGTGAGACACATGAGAACATCCATAGATGGGAACAGCTGCCGTCCACCAAATTCAGCCCAAATCCGTTTAGAGACAACAGCTCAAATGATCTCAAACAAACTACTTTAGGTTCATGTTTTTAGGATGAACGATAAAGATAGCATGGCCTAACTCCATATAGATTACACTCAGATTGCTCAGACAGGAGAGAAAGAGATCAGGCAACGAGCACATGTGCATTTTAGATGTTGTATTAAAACAATATTTTTGGAGCACCACTTTAAAAATGCAACCATAATTGCAGCCATGGGAATAATAAAGACAAAATACGGCTGGATAAAATGACTCGAGTGGAATCGTGTTGTAATATTCTAGAACCTTTTGAGAAGAAAAGAAAAAAAATCATTATGCAGAATATATGAAAATGTTCACAGTGATTCACTTTTCTTGTTCGCAAGACAAGAAAGTATTCCTTTTCACTCTTTTCTATCTGAATGTCTCTCTCAGGATTTCACATCCACTGTAAACCGGAGCAGCATAACAGTAGACAAACAGTTTCTCTCTGAGTGTGAGCTGTCAGATCATTCGAGGTAAGCAACGCATTGTTTAATATTTCACAGATTTGAGTAAAACTGGGAAACATTCACATCTAGTGCTGTCAATGAGGTACATTAAACAAAAACATTAGCTGTCTAAATCATGGCATGCAGTAAAACTGCATTAAAAATAAAGCTAAATCCACTGACTTCTATTCTCAGCCTCAGTCCGCATATATTTAAAGTGTGTTTCTATGATCATTGTGATCTTTTATTAATCTACTATGATCTATTTCAGATAAAGCTGCGCTTAAATGGCACATAAAATCTATGGTTGGTCACTGTACACATCAGTCAGGTGGTCTCATCCATTAAAGCGAGCGCTTTTCCAGACTTAACTAACTTGTGGGGGCAGTTTTGTAAACTCTCACCAATTCATAATGGGTCATTAATTGTCAAGAGTTTCTAGTTTCAACACTATTTTGTTCTAAATTTAATCTAGGAGCCACAATGAAATCCCTATAGCTCCGGAACTAAACCACATTGGGCCTTAAAAATTAAGATAACAAAAGAAATCTTTGCTAAGAACCAGAATCTAATAGGATATTAAGATATTTTTAATACTTCTTGAGTTACAGCCACGCAAACTTTCTTGAAAATATGTGAAAAGTGTTATTTTCCCATTTTTGAACAGTCCCCATTGGCAGATAATGCAATAAGCACTGCTAAAGTCAACAGATTTTACAAATAGAACCACCAATCTCTGTGTAAAAATAATATGATGCTGCCATCTTTCTAAAATCATTTTTACCCCCCTGTTATTTGGCTCCGAATATCAGGTGAAAATAGTCATTTTGACCCCCCTCGACAAAATAGTGGATTACTCAGTCAAAAATATCCCTGACATTTACTATGTCTGGCTATCTTGTACAGAAAAATATTACGAAAATCAAAACTTTTAAGCAGGGAAAATTCTGAAATTTGTCACAGAATGACCCTAATGCTATTGCCACTTAAAAGACCACTTAGAAGGTCATGAGGTAATTTTGTGCAATGACATCAAATTCATAACTTCACATTTTTATGAGTCCAAACAAACAATTTTTGACGTGTAAACTATGCCTAAAACTTTTTTCTGCTGCATTCAGGAGATGCACATCAGATTGAACATTATTGGTGATTTATTATATTGCTGATGCAGCTGTTTTATGAAGGTAATTAGTCATTTGAAGCTTTGATTTTACCGTGCTTAAGAACAAGCTTTACCATAAAATCACTGTGAGGCACATTCTCTCACAACTTATTGCTCTATTTAAGATATATTTTCATTCTTTTACTTTTAAGGATGTAATAAAAGCAAGGTTTTGACAGATTTAACACCTGTTTTCACACTAATTGCTTTTGCACATAAAAGAACACTTGCAACTTCACAGTTTAATATTGCGCAGTGACATCACAATCATAACTTTACATTGCTTATTTCTTGCCAGCTGCTTGTGAGACTGACCAAGTAATTCATCTCATCTTGTTTCACAGTCAGACTATAAATCGCACTCTCCGCACATCTTCACGAGCTCTCAGAGGTCTCTGTGCTTTTCTCATTAACCATCACCTCCAAACATGCACTTTTGCAACTTCAAAACATCTATTCTCAAAGCCGCGATTCACACGCTTGCCAGAGCAAGAGACACAAAACACAATGAAAAGTTTTTTTTTAGAAAGAGCTTCCCAGTCATTATGAGATGATTTCAGGAACATAATGGAGACATTATTGGTTTGAGTTTTCTTGAGTGATCGTTAAATGGCATCCTGTCTTTAGATTAAGACACTAAACTAATTCTGTCAGCAGATGCGTGTGACCTCACAGTGAGACGATAATTAAATATGAGTGAAATGGCTTGGTACTTATAGCATATGGGAAGCACGGATTTGATTCGCAGAGAAAGGTGTGTGTGTGTGTGGGAGCTGACTCTAATTACAGCGATGCAGTTGGAAATAAAGACGGAGGAAACTGTCTCAACTCTCTTCACTCGTTTCAACAGGGAATGTCAGCAGAAACAGAAATCAGGGAAATGTGTGCCAGCTCAGTTCTCTCTTCTTTCCATCTTTTCAAGCATTTGATATGAAATGCATTATGTAACCTTTGGCCCACTTTGTTATTGTAGCATATTTTAGTTCAGAAATAGAAGCTGTGCAAGTTTCTCAATCACTAGAGGCACTGAATGGAACTGCAAAAATGAAGACTGTTTCCAAACAGTCTCGTCTTGCTCCGAGGCTGCTTTATTTAATCAAAAATACCTAAAACTATACGTTTTGTGATTATTATTACCATTTAAAATATATGTTTTCTATGTGATATCTGTTAAAATGTAATTTATTTCTGTGAGCAAGCTGTATTTTCAGCATCATACTCCAGTCTTCAGTGTCACATGATCTTCAGAAATCAGTATAATATGCTGATTTGCTGCTCAAGAAACATTTCTGATTATTATCAATGTTGAAAACAGTTGTGCTGCTGAATATTTTTGTGGAAACGTGATACATTTCATTTTTCAAGATTCTTTGATGAATATTAAGTTCAAAAGAACAGCATTTATTTGAAATAGAAATCTTTTCTAACTTTCCGCTTTTGACCAATTTAATGCATCCTTGTTGAAAAAAAATATGAATCCCTTTCCAAAAACAAAAAAGTAAGAAAATCTTACTGACCCTAAACACTTGAACAGTAGTGTATAAATTAAATATAGTGTAAATACATCATTCACAACAGATATTAATTTTACCAGTGCCCAACATTTTAGACATTAGATCAAGATGGAAGAACGTACTTTAATAAACACATTCAACATTCTTCTCAATCAATGTAATGGGTTTTTGTATCTCACTAGCTCATAGACTTTGTCAGGTGCTCAGTGCTGGTTGTACATGTGCTCTTGTGTGTGTTTATCCAGCGCTGCCTGTTTCTGTGCTGGATTCTGTGATGTTGGTTTGAACCTCCAGAACTGCTATTTAAAACCCACATCAGCTACAAACAGAGAGAGTTTGCTCAGCCCAAGGCAAACAGCACACACTCGACACACGCTTTACACACACATACCCCTTCAAACACACAGAAATCACACTTTGGCATTCATCCGAAATGGCCACATGTTATTTTTCCATTCCACTCATCCGCCTTTAATCGCTCTCAGTCTGTCCGTCTCTCTAACACACGAGGTACAACAACACAAGCGCTGGAGGAAGCGTCACTCCCGACACTCTTGTCTGGTTACAGTAAATCCTGTAAATGGCACGACCGTCTGTTTCCTCTCTGACTTTACACATTTCATTGAATGAGAGGGTCAGCCAGCACTGTTGTCCACCGCAGGATTAACTGGAGCATTTTAAAAAGCAGATAATGGGAGGATTTTGGAGCAGATGAGACCTCTTCATGTTCCATTAACTAATTGTTACGTCTTACCTCGCATGCTCCTCTGATCACACCGACCCGTGGTGCATGATGGGAAACAGGAGGGAAAGAAAGAGCACTGCGTCAGACACAAACCCCAGTGGAAAAAACTACCGCAGAAAGTATAAAGATGTGCATTTTCAGAAGAAAATACTAGTGCTCTGAGGCAGTAAAAAAAATAATAGAGTTAAAGTTAAAGTCTGTGTAAGTGAAATGCTGCATTACAGAAGCCTCACATGAAATCGTAACGTTCGGCTGCGCACAAGAATAACATAAAGGTCAAAACAGTAGATGCTTAAGTAAATGTTAAAAAGAACCTGTGATGAATCACGATTCATTGTGCAAATGTTACATCACTGTCAGTGAAGGAAATAATAAAGGTAGCTCAAAGAAAACTAGGCTATAGGTAGATTCTCAAACTAAATTCTTTAAAAAAAGACAATTTGGTGCTACGCTTTGTCTGACATGACACGTGAACGTAAATGAAAGCTACGGCAGAGGGGATTCTGCAAATGACAATTTAAATGTTGCTGTTCCTCACACAAAGCATCACATGACTTCAGAAGACTTAGAATATAAAGCACAAACTGAAAGGACTATGATCATTGCAATGAATTTCTGAGGTTTACAGAACATGCTTGATGGTTTCAAGAGTGTTACTAAGATAGATAGATAGATAGATACCCTTTTCCAAAAATATTTTCCTCATCTATTCATCATGGAAAGGGAATGCATATTTTAATGCATATTAACAGCTTTCTGAAAATTGCAATTATGTTACATAATTCACTACGGCGTAGAATCTGTATCCAAACAAGTCTTGCATATTATTATGATTACAAGAACTTGAGGGTTAAAGACATGCAAGTATATTTTTAACCACAGCTGCACCGTCAGAATGAGTTTAACTAACCGAACAATCAGTTAGCAGGACAGTCCACTGCACGCCATCTGGGATCTATGTGTCATCTGTTCTGCACTATGTACTTCACATACTCTCTCTTCTGGGGGTGCATGAAGAAGAGTTCCCATTGGTGGCTTTCCCTCAGTGCAAGAGTGGCCACCCAGAAAGTAATTCAGCTGAGGGAAGGCAGCCAATCACAGCTCTTCTTCTTGCAGTCTCCTGGAGGCACTTGACACATACATGCATTACAAACTGATGCACAGTTCCCATATTATGTGAAAAGTACAGTATAAGGATCCATGCATAAGGTTCAGGATCTGAAACTAATAAAGGGTTCTTTCTTTTCCTTTTTTGTTTTGTTTTTGTTTTGACGCAAATGGGTAGTAAAAGAAGGTGCATTTAGAAAATGTGATTGTCATTCCAGAAGGTCAATCTAAATATTTTAGGAGCTAATTTACATGAGGTTTGCAATTTTCAACCCTGTCCTAAATTTTGGTTTATAGTTATTTATAAATGTACATTTCCCATAAATCTAAGAAAAAATATTTGATCTTTTTTTTTTCTTAATATAATTAACAGTGCAGACTATTAGACACATTAATGCAAAAAGTTTTTCATTGTACATTTATCCTATGATAGATAATAATTGATCGCACATGTAAAGTCCCTTTGGCAAATGGCTCCTTGTGGTAAAAACAAAAAAACAAATAAAAAAAACAAACAAACAAAAAAAAAAAAAAATGTAATTTACAGTGGAGATGTATGGAAGGCTGTTTCCGACACACAATTAAAAAAAAAAGGAAAACGAAAACTAATAGCAAGTTTATATCTCATAAATCGTATTTTTCTTCTCAGAATTGCTCAGATATAAAATCAGAACTGTGAGATATAAACTCGCAATTACGAGGACAAAAAGTCAGAATTGTGAGATAAAAAGTTGCAATTACCTTTTAAATTTTTTATTCTGTGGCAGAATAAAATAAATAGAATTGTGAGATGTTCACCCAGAATTGCGAGAAAAAGTGTCAGAATTCTGAGTTTGTTAAGAAGTCTGAATTGTTATAAGAAGTTGCAATGACATTTTTAATTTTATTTATTTTTATTATGTGGCAGAAAAAGGCTTCCATTCAAATGTCACATGCAGTCTGGCACCATCATTTTGCCCTCTCCAGAATAATTTGAAACATTATTTCATGACACTTCTGCACAGACAGCAGGTCTTTAGAGGACAACACTATCATGAGCGGGTCCTGTATAGTCTGAACATGACCCGTTTAAACACAAGCAAATATATTCAGATTATTTATGAAGTTTGCCGCAATCCTAGGGAAATAATTAAGCCTGCTTGCGCATTTTACACTAAAAATAAAAGGAATTCAAATTTCCTTTCATTCCTTATTCTTACCAGGTTCAGCTGAAGTTATAAAAATATTTATTAATTAGGCCAATTATCATATGCACAGGCTTTGCATAAGCCAAATAAGTTCACTATTCATGCACCCAGAGCAAAACATTCACCCGGTGTACAAGAGAGAAACCGCAGGCAACACTGAAGCGTACAGTAGGTAAACAAACTCACAACTGCTGCAGTGAGCTGATTACTGAATAAAATAATAATTAAAACAAACCGTAAAACCAATAGTAATGGTGATTGCAATAACTGCAACTACTACTACTACTACAACTATTTTATATATTATAAAGAATATTCCAGACTACTTTCATTTCACTTTTCCATATATGGATGCATAAATTGTGACATGATCCAAATGCAACTGCCAAATTTCAAATGGAAAAGCAAAGTCCTTTTGCAACTCTATGCGACCTGACCCGAAGACTCGGGAGGTGAGGTGAACTAACAGGCTGCACAGCAAACTAAGCAATGAATTAATCATTTCTGTTTCTTCTAATTTGGTCTTGGTTGCATTATAGTTTATATAATGTGATCAATGTTTGCGTAAATAGATATGTTGGGGAATTTTGTAACACGTAATATTTTGATTATATTCTGCTGAAATGAACAAAATGAATGAAATGACTTGAAAAAGTGTTCGGATTTTGCTGAACGAGATTCAAAGATCCGAGTCAGTAAAATGATCCAAACTTCCCATTACTATTTCCCATGTCTTCGCATTTAAATAGCAATATTAATTACCACGTCTGCTTTTTCACTCTCTCTGCGTCATGCATGTAACCTGCCAAAACTCAAATGGAATCGCAATTCCTTTAGCATTTGAATTTCCGATGCCTTACACTGAAACCTGTCAACCAGTGTCAGGGGCAGGACTATACTATGGGGCGTATTTGTATTGGATATAATATATATACACATATATTATTATTATTATTTTACAGTATGAGCAATAGCAAAAGTGATGCTTGTGTTAGCAAACAAGTTAAAAACAACAAAGTAAATAATCTGCCTCTCTTCTCCAAAAATGTAAGGTGTCATAGCAACAGTGTAGCAGAACATTTTGCAGAGTGTTTGAAAGATTTGAACATCTCTGAAAGCACACAATACCATCAATTACAGGACATGAAGCAACCCAAGTGCAAGCTGAAGACAGGAGAGGAGGAAACTTCAGCCTCAGCTGTTTATTCACAAGACAACAAAAGATCAGAGAGTTCCCAATTCAGCATTGACCAGCGCTGGCACACACAGACATGATGACCTACTTAAGCCTATGATACACTTTCTGAGCAATGTTGCATTCAACAGGCAACCAAGTGAGACACAGGGCCCACGACCGATCTAAAGTATCCAGATAGAACTTTGTTGCCCATTCTCAATGGGAAAGTGCCCAAGTAACATTGCTTGAAAAAGTTGCACGGCAACATTGGTTAACAAAAAAAAAAAAAAGCCCCATGTATCATCACCTTTAGAGTTTGGGCTCAGGGTAATTCTTCATGCTGGACCTGAACTGAAAATATATGGTGGAAAACATGATAATGCAATGCTAAATGCAAACAGGCCAAGAACTCTTGACTGTGTGTTAAACATTAGCAGTGCTCGCTAGGACAATAATCACTACTAATAATTAGGTTAGTAATCTGAACAAGCTACAGCCTTGAATATTTAAACATAGTTTAAAAACACCTTAGCAACTGCATAGCAATGCACTAGACACGACTCAGAATATCTTAGCAACTGCATAGCCACACCTTGGAAACCACCCACAATACCCTAGCAACCACTTAACTGCATAGCAACATACTAAACCAAAGTCATCTTAATGCATAGCAATGGCGTGTAAACAATCCACAATACCCTAAAACCATTTAGAACACCTAAACACATAACAATACCCTGTCAACAACCCACAACAACATAGAAACACACCTAAAATCCCCCAGAACACCTTAACAATCACTTAGCAACACCCTGCCAACCGCCACAATACCCTACTAACTGCATAGTGATATGCTGTACAACTCTCAGAACACCTTAACAAGCACAAAAACGCACTGCCAACCATCCCAACACCCGAGCAACCACTTCACTGCATAGAAACATGCTAAAAGCATTCAGAACACCTAAAACACATAGCAACACCCTGCCAACCACCTCTGACACAATAGCAACACACTAAAATACCCCAGAACACCTTAACAAGCAACACCCTGCCAACCACCCATATAGTGATGTGGTAAAAACCCCAATGAACACCACAGTAGCCACACCATGCCCTAGACATCACCATAGCAACTGCATAGCAACAGCCTGGAAACACTCACAACACCCACAGCTGCATGATGATGCACTACATAACAACACCCTGCCAACCACAACTAACACCCTAGCAACCACACAGAAATACAATTAAGATAAAATCCCTCAGAACACCTTAACAAGCACTTAGCCACACCCTGGCAACCACACCCACAAGATTCTAGTAACCACATAGTGATGTTAAAATCCCTTTGAAACACCTTAGTAGGCGTACAGCAATGCCCTAACCATCACCCCAGCAATTGCGTAGCAACACCCTGGAAACCAACCGCCACTAACACCCTAGCAACCACATAGCAACATCCTAGCAACCACCCCAACAGCATAACATTGTGGTAATGAGTTATGCATGGGAAAAAAAACTTTCACATTAATTTTAAATATGTTGTATATGTAGTAATCCCTCAGAACACCTTAACAAGCACTTAGCAACACCTTGGCAACCACCCTAGCAACTGCATAGCAGCACCCTAGAAACCAACTACCACTAACACCCTTGCAACCACATAGCAATGCCCTGGTGACCACCCTTAACAGAGTAACATTGTGGTGGTGAGATGTGCATGGGCAAATAACACTCATTTAAATATGTAGTAGCTCATTCTGGACCAGACTGGTGTAAATGTCTGCTTGAGAATATGATGAATACAGCAGTGCAAAATGGAAAGAGTGTAACAGCTCAACACTTCGTTAATCATTTCCATTATCAGCCTCGTTGTCATAACAATGACCCGTCTGGTCCTCTGATGACTGTATCATTCATCATGATAAGCATCACTACATGGCTCCTGCATGCTGACGAATGCAAACAGGTCAACTCTCTTTCTGCTTAGCTGCAGTGCGTCTTTAAAGAATCACCCACGGCTAGTGTGTGTGTGTGCTTGAGCTCTCCGACAGCTCTCTGACCCAAATTCAGCTCCTCTCCATCCAGCAGACAGGTGGAGATTGGCCACGCTAGGACTGTGCCGCAGTGTTCCGCATGCCATCTTAAAGCAGCTATATTTATTCTAAGGAGGACACTGTGCTGCTTTTCCTTCCGGAACTTCTGATAAGTTGACGCCGGGCTAAACGGGCCACAGAAACCATCAGGGAGTCTGAATTAGGCTGAGTCACACGCACAACATGCTGGTGTGAACTCTGAGATATGAGACAAAAACACAATGTTCTTTTCTACTCCCCCCCCCCCCCCCCTCAATCCTATGATCAAATGTTTTCTTCAAAGGTCTTCTGCCACAGAACAAGGTCTTGTACACTGCTGTATTCACACACTGCACGTTCATTCACTCCTGTCTGACTGAAGCTTTATTTCTCAGATAAATGGATAGGAGGTCATGCTCCATAATGAGAGCTGGTGACTGTAGTAGTGTAATATATGGCTCCATCCAGTGTACGACAATGGTACTACAACCACAAGTAAGTAAGTAAGTAAATAAATATTGTTTGGAGGAAGTATTTTATTTTGACTCATGCCTGTGCACAGATACTAGCAATTAGAGTTCAATAACTAAAATAATTCATCAGAAACCCAAAAACACTTTTTACTTTTACTTGGGAAAACAAACAAACCAACCAACCAACTAAAAACTAAATAAAGACCTACTGTTCTTTTAATGATTTATTAAAATACATATAAATAAATAAACAAAATACTCAAACTGCAGTTCTCCCATGGCTGTTTTAAAAGGATATATCCCATGTTTTTGTTGTAAAACTTATTAGAAATGCTTGATAAACTATTATCTAACATTACATTAACATAATTAAATTAAATTAACATTAAAAAGTAGCTAATTTTATGCACATCAAAAATATGAATTCTCCTGTTAAATAGGTGATTTTTGGCATCTACAGTTAGAATCATACAACATTATCATTTCGAAATAATTGTTTAAATTGATGTTCAGTTATAGAACCCCGTTTCTGCAACAGAATAAAAACTAAAAATATATTTGCGACTGTAAAAGTTCATTTTTTTATTGTTATTGCTATAGTACTTAAAGTAACAATATATGTGTAACATGAAATTGTAAAACAAAGTGTGAACAGTTTTTTTTCCCCTTTTCTTTTTTCCTTAAGTAATCCTCCATTCACTGTGGACTCTCTCTCTCTCTCTCTCTCTCTCTTTCTCTCACACACACACACGCACACGCACACGCATACGCACATGCACACACACACACACACACTCACACGTTTGTTTTGTGAAAAGTGGGGACTCTCCCTAGGTGTAATGGTTTTTATACTGTACAGACCGTATATTCTATTGTTCTACACCAACCCTACCCCTAAACCTACCCCTCACACGAGACTTTGTGCTATTTCAGATTTTCAATACACGCCATTCTGTGTGATTTATAAGCGTTTATAAAAGTGGGGACATGGGGTAATGTCCAGAAAAGTCACCTTCTCCTTGTAATACCAATGTCATACCCTTGTCATTATACAAACGTATGTCCTCATTTGTCACAAAAACGAGCACACTCTCACACACACACACACACACACACACAAACACAACCAAACACACACACACACACGAAACCTGTTGTCTGCAGCAGCACCTGCCGTTGTTGTGTCACCTGTCCGTCACGTTCACACACATGGAGTTCATCACTACAGATCACAGTACATGTGGAGTTACAGAGAACAACACTAGACTCCAGAAAACTGCTCAGGGTGAGTGAGAGCATTTTTAGCTTTTACTTTCTCTATCAATGAACACATATACTAGTGATACTGAAGTATGTTTATATAAAACCAGCAGAAGTATCAGTGCTCCGTTAGACAGTCAAGTGAATGTGTGTTTCTTAGTTTTTTGTTCGCCAACTGTGACCCTGGACCACAAAACCAGTCATACGGGTCAAT
Organism: Sinocyclocheilus anophthalmus; assembly: GCA_018155175.1. Lineage (NCBI taxonomy): Eukaryota > Metazoa > Chordata > Actinopteri > Cypriniformes > Cyprinidae > Sinocyclocheilus > Sinocyclocheilus anophthalmus. Next base: position 127,945 of record JADLZN010001439.1, read on the forward strand.
TTTTCGAAATTGAGATTCATACATCATCTGAACGCTGAATAAATGATATTTCCATTGATGTATGGTTTGTTAGGATAGGATAATATTTGGTCGAGATACAATTATTTGAAAATCTGGACTCTGAGGGTGCAAAAAAATCAAAATATTGAGAAAATCACCTTTAAAGTTGGTCAAATGAAGTTCTTAGCAATGCATATTACTAATCAAAAATTAAGTTTTGATATATTTACGGTAGGAAATTTACAAAATATCTTCATGGAACATGATCTTTACTTAATATCCTGAATTAATGACTTTTGGCATAAAAGAAAAATCGATAATTTTGACCCATACAATGTTTTTTTTTGGCTATTGCTACAAATATACCCAAGCAACTTAAGACTGGTTTTGTGGTACAGGGTCACAAATGGTCAAAACTGAAGAGTGCTGATTGAAAAACTGAGAGAAAATTTAAATGTGAAACATAACATTTTTAATCACTCAACAGTGTCTCTAATATTTGTTCATATTGCAAATACCAATTCCAAACACGTAAAGAGATAAACAATCTATTTGTGCTTCAAACAAACTAAAATATTTAACAGGTGGCCTTATATGTATCTGAATGCAATTCAGGTCTGCTGTGACAGTGAATAGTAATAATACCTCTCTATAGTATCTCAGCAGACATTTATATACAGTTTCAGTTCAATCTGTGATTCTTGTGACAGACAAAAGAGGGCGCTCCACAGAATCTAATAAATCATTCTAATAAATGTAATTTCTTTGTACAGCTTACTTGTGAAGATGTATTTGTAATACATTTAATGCAGCAATCAGCATTGATGCTATTTTAATGTAGCCAAAAATTATTTACAAGTCATTCTGTATGACTCTTTCCCCTGTGGAACACATTAGGAAATGTTTAGTGTCTGTAAACCTCCAAAAAGCACAAAACAAATAAAAAGGACCACTTTTATAATACCTTTATAGTGATTTTGTTCTTATTCTCCTAGGAGCTTGACAGACCCTGCTTACCGTCTATTGCTGTTAACACTTAAATATACCTGAGAATGCAATAAAACATCACATTTAAAAGCCAATGTATTATTCCTTTGCTCAGAGAAAAATCATGTCTTTCTTGCTGAGAGCATAATGAGAGCTCAATCGTCTTTTGCAAGGGAAAGCACAGGTTTATGTAGCTGCAGCTTCACAAGAAACCCTGTGATATCAATTCATTCTCACTGAGAGACTGTTGATTTTGGATCTGATCCATTCAGTTCCCGTCAGTGCATTAAAAATGATTCTGTTCTACATCAGTAGCTCCATTTACACTCTGATCGAGGTCTTTTCTTCTCTGACTTATTAACAGAAGACACATAAAACACAACCGGGTGGAGAACGCGGATGAATAACCATTTGAAAAAGAGCTATTCAAATCATTCATATGGACGGGTGTATTTATTGTGTGAGAGAATATTACATTAGCTATGAGCTGACCAGGCACATGTTACAAAATGTAACCAATCCCAGAATGCAGTGCGACAAACTGTCGAAAATAGTGGATGATGTTCGAGAAATGAGACTGTCACGTTTCGACATTACAGTTCAAAGTTTTTATTTTGTATTATTTTTAAAGTCACTTCTCTCATCAATGCTGCATTTATTTGATAAAAAATACAGTAAAACAGTACTATAGTGTATTACAATTGAAAATAAGTGTTTTCTATGTGAATATATTGTAAACTGTAATTTATTCCAGTGATCAAAGCTGAATTTTCAGAATCATTCCTCCAATCTTCAGTGTCACATGATCTTCAGCAATCATTCTAATATGCAGATTTCTGATTATTATCAATGTTGAAAACAGTTGTGATGCTGAATATTTTTGTGGAAACTGTGATGCATTTTATTTTTCAGGATTCACAGATGAATAGAAGGTTCTAAAGAGCATTGTTTATTTGAAATGGAAATCTTTTGTAACATTATAAATTCTTTACTGTCACTTTTGATCAATTTAATGTGTCCTTGCTGGATAAAAATATTAATTTCTTTCAAAAAAAAAAAAAAGAACCTTACTGAACCCAAACTTTTGAATGATAGTGTAACTAGATTATTTACAAATATATTTTTAAAACCAGAATTTGTTTGTTATCATTAGTAAATGTACTTTGAACAACATAAATGAGCCTGATCTGATGATCTAACATTAACAAAGAATAACAAATGCTGTAATAAATTGTTGATCGTTAGTTCATGCTGTCTAATGCATTAACTAATGTTAACAATGAGCTATATATAAAGTGTTACCAAGAAGATGAATTCATCCAATACTGAAAAGTATTCCTAAAGAATAGTTCAGTCTAAAATGTCTAAATGTCCATCACTGCTTCTAACAAGAAGAGTGTTATTTGTAGGAGTTGCTGCCGATGAAGAGCTCTACAAATCGCTCACTTATAAGTTTATATTTCAGTCTGGATGTGCCCTTAGAAGGCAGCCGCCTACATAAGGCAGCTCACTAGGTTTTTGGAGCAGAGCTTTAGTGTTGAAAACCACCAACATGTGTAATACAACATTATACAGTATATCCCTGCTGAGCAAATATGACTTGTTTTCTGTAACTGCTATAATGACAGAAGCCATGTGGCGGTAACAAAATGAATATGGGAGGAAATTCTGCTTGTTTCAGGAAGGCGAGGTCAAGTTTAATCTCTCGTCCGCTGATAAACGTCTCTGATGGTCAGAGAGCCAGACGTGAAGTCACAGTTATCGGCAGAGCTGTGTGGGTTCACGCTCATGTCACGTCTGCAGCGTGTGTTTGTACAGGAAGTTTTGTCTGACTGGCTGAAGCCTTCAAAGAACACAGCAATAATGAGTGTTATCCTGCCTCTATGGTTGTTATCATAAATCCTAGACAACATACAGACATTTTTAGTGTGCAATTCATGTCTGGAGGGAGAAAAAGCTCCTGGAGTGCAGTGTGATGTTCATGTGAATGCTTTATGAGTCATTTGTCACAGGTGCTGCTGTTCAGGACACAGACTTATAACCCCAACACTGAAGAATATCAATGTGAAACGCTGTTCAAAACCCATTTCACTTCCATATTCCATCATAGAGAAACTGAATAATCAACAGTAATAACATAAACTGAGTTTATCAGTCAGGAATGGTGAAAGGTGTCTCTATTTGACAGGCAGTTGGAAATTAATAAGGATTGATGAGGTTAGATGAAAAGTAACTTCAGAACAACATGCACTGATTAATTATGCGCATTTTTATTAAAGTAAATACCCAGCTAACAGGGAATGTTCCAGTAACATTGATAGAACATTCATTTAATAATGTTCTCAAAACATTAGCACAAAAATATTATTTGTACATCATTCATGGAACATTTTTTTTCCCTGAAACTTTTTAGTTGGACGTTTATCTAACATTTTGTAAATGTTACGGTTCTAGAAGGTTCCAAGAACATTCAAAAGTAATGTTGCCATAATGTTAATGTTGCAAAATTGTAAAATGGAATGTTCCCTTATCATTCGCATAGCCAAGAAAATACTTAAAATTACTTTTTTTTTAAAGTTTAAATAAATAAATAATGGACTTTTGAGTGTTCAGAACATTCAGAAATTAAATTTTATATCTTGATGGGAACGTTAGCAAATGATTCTTACAGCATTTTTGTTAGCTGGGTACTTTTGCCTATATGTTAGCTTTACAGAACAGATTTTCGAAAAAAAATTTCCTTTTATTGAATCATTTTTAGTCTCTTTTAACTGAGTTCCAAAAGAGAGATTGATGACATCAGATTAATAGGAAAGCTGTTTTGGAAGCAGACTAAGTTATTACATTTTGATTAGGGATGCACATCATTAAAATTCTGGCTGATGCAGTAATTACTTTCATGTTATGGCTGATATTAAAAATCTTTCCTAACCTTCTCTAAATAAATTAAAAATAAAACACTAAAAACTACAATAAATCATTTTAAAATTGGGCATAACATTGTAATGTATTTAACAGTTTTATAAAAATATTAGTTTTCAAAGATTAATTTTGATTGTGTTGATGGAAAGTTCATCTTGAGAAATTAATTATCAGCCTCATTAATTATCAGTTACTAATTTAAGAAAAATCTCTAATATCAGCTGATAACCAATATAGTACCAATATATTGTGAAAAATTATGAAAATTAGTATGGAAACATTATTTTTGGTCTAATAACATTGATGAATCATGCACAGTTAACAAATGAATTTAATTTGAATTGAAATTAAATTTAACATTTAATTTTTAATGTTGAACACAATGTTAAAGAAGCTTTACATCACCTGTTTTCTAAACCTCTCAACCTCTGTTGGTCACATGAAAATAACAATGTGTATGAGAAAGGTCCATTTTGCACTCATGTGCAGACTGGATGTGATGGCTCAGCATACGAACAAAGGAGTTAGACAGAGGTGTGTGTGTGTGTGTGTGGCTCTCAGACTAATGACTGATAATAACACATTCAGTGTAAACACAGCTAATCTACTGACAAATACAGAGACTCGGCAGAATAGGTGTGTTCGCCTGAAACGCCAGACATTCACACACTCACACACACATATCTGCCGAGCTTAATCAAACGCTCAGAAAAGATATGACATAGTGATTGACCTCGTCGATCTCACTAACACATCCACCACATACTGACTTGTGTTCCTTTCATGGTCACTTAAGTGACAGTTCACTCAAAAGAGAAAAAGCATGGGGGTGAAATTTTCATCTTTGGGAGAATTATTATTTTTAAAAACCCTAAAACGCTGCAGTTTGCCATCAGCCAGTGGAGGGCACTGTTTTACATCTGTCCGACTCCTTCAGTAAAATCACAGCACTCACACAGGCATGAATGCATGGGAATTCATATATCAACTTATATTGTTGCTGCTGTGCTGTGAAAATGCATGTGAGCTCTCTCATCATGTGTCTGCATGTAGACCGGATTTTCCTCCGTCCAAGCCCCTCGACTCTGATACAGTTTCCTAAATCTTTGTACAGTCATAATGAGTTTCAGCCACTCTGCTCTGCATCTGAGATTCATTAAAGCAGAGGTGAGGAGGAGGAGAATGCAGTTTAGCATCCCAGTATGACAGAGTCCCTCATTTCTGCTGCCTGATCAGGGTCAATGTGCTCTTGAGTAGTTCACACGGCATGTCCAGTAGCGTCACATGACGTATACAATATTTTTCTAATTCTTGTGTAAATATTATGCCGTTTATGAAGTCAGATAAATCGAGTAGCTACATGGGATATTTTTAAAAATGCATTTTCCACATCGCATGACTACTTACGTGAGCTGCAAAACAAAGATAAAAGAGTGAATCTTATGAAACCTGTCAATAACCTGTCAAGAGTCATATTTCACCTCAAAATCAATAGGAAAAAAAAAGATGTTCTGCCCAAAGAAAATAAATTATAATGATAAAAAAATGCATGTTCTGTTTTTAAAAAAATGATTTATATTAATTATGAATACTAAAAATAATTGTGTTTTAATTAAAATTTAAAAGTACAATTATAAGCATGGTGGCAGCTATTTTATTTACAGTTATTTAATAATAATAATAATAATTTGAAAAACATCTAATTATTGCATTAACAGTAATGAGAATGGCACAATGTATCTTAATTTTAAAAAAACAAAAACAATTGTCCTTACATTTCTTTGTCTTTATTTTCTCTTTGGTTTTGGTGAGAAACATGACCCATACACTTCCTAAACTTTCCCAGGTATATAATATTATAACCTAAAATAAGGATGTTGAAAACAGTCCATGTCCATCTGTCATCTTAACCAGACTGTCAACACACTTCTATAAACAGTCCTAAAGCCAGCCATAATGAACTACCTCATGCATATACATGATATGATTTTGATAGCTATATTTGAATATATATAACGGCTGAATGTTTACTAAGAAAAACCATCTGTAAAATACTTAAAAGTCAATGTCAAGCATGAATGTAATGCGATTCCTTCAGCAAACTACAACTACTAGCACAGTGAGCTCTACTTAACAGAGTAAATTATTCATTCTCAAGGATTATTCATATTCAAGGATGCACAAAATCAAAGAGTGAACAGCTGCTGTAGAGTGTCAAAGGTAATTTAGACAGAGCCTCACATTACATCTGTGCTTTATTAGCATTCCCTCCGGCTGATAGTGTATAACTGTCCAGTTTCTATACAGGCATTCACACACACACACACACAAGCATTAGCGCACATCTGAACAGTCTGAGCCGCATCTGTAATGATTTAAAATGTCAAATTGAATTAGAGCCTGTGTGTGTGTGTGCATGTGAATGCATGCATACTTCCACCATCACTCAAGGGAATTGTGTTTCATCTAAACTCAACAGAGAAGAAAAGAGACACATAAATGGTATTTCAATTGATAGTCGATTTTATTTCCAGCCATATTATGGTCAGCTGCAGTGCAGAAATACACATTTAGGTGTGTTTGCCATGATTAGGCCTTTCTGGCTCATACTATATTTAAATGGGGTGTGTGTCTTCTCTCTCTCTCTCTATCCACACCACACACAAACACCACAACACACACACACACACACACACACACACACACACACAACACACAGAGAGACATTATAGGTTCTCTGTTTGTCTTCTCCACCCCTGCCCAGTGCACACACACCCCAGCAAACATCAGCTGATGACGAGCGAAGGAGCGATTAAGGTGTACTGGTGGTATTTGAGCAGTTGCAACAGCAATCAAACAAAAAGAACAGAAATGTTACCAAAAAAAGTCACTGTAACTAGCACTTTTGGACACTATCATGATAAAATGCCATGGCATTTCTACGAATCTTATACAGTGCTATGCTGAAAAAAAATGAGTTTTCAAAGTTTTAAATACACTTTGGGGTACGATTGAAAAGAAAATACTATTTCAATCTTTCTACATCAGAGTTTCGTATTTAATTGAATTTGTTACTTGCCATTTTTGTAATTATTTGTCAAATTTACCAGCAATCTCTGAGTCAAGATAATTTTTTTTTTTAAATCAAAGTAATTTTTTTCAGTGCATGTAAATACTACGGTATGTAAATATCATAAACAGGACCATATTGGCATACTTATACTTTTTTAAAGGTATTCGTAATTAGCTAGATACAATGAAATGCAAAATCACAGCAATCAAGATGAAATATATTCTGTAAATCAGAATAAAATTACTTTCTTTTCTTTTGAGTACAGTGGTTTCTCCTCAAACACACACAGAAGGATGTAAATGGATTTGACAGATGAAGCGAGTCATTGTCTGCGACTGAAATAGATCCTATGAAAAAAACCCTTTCACACATTCATTCATGCACTTCTATTGTCTCACTATTGAAACTGAGAAAAGACCTCCATTCACCTACACCTGACCCCACCCTAACACACACACACACACACACACAAACACACACGATCATGATGGGGACTTTCCATTGACTTTTATCTCTTTTATCGAAACGAACTTTCACATAAACCTTTCTGCATTTTACATTTTCACACAAACATTATTTAATGTTTATCAAGCTGTTTTAACATAGACATTTGGCCTAAGACATCAAAACACACCCACACACACACACACACACACACACACACACACACACCACACACACACGCTGACACTGAAACTGTGAGTCAACATCAAACTAAACCGTGCAGAATAATGACTATTGTCTTCTGCTTTATAGCTGAATCGATTTTGTTCTTTGCAAAACGACCTGTATTGAACGAATCACACAAGAACTGACTTAAGCTGAATATGACACTCTTGTCTTCTGTAGAGCTGCTTATAGCTGAAATTGAAGTCATTTCATAATTGATTAACTTTGCAAGACTATTATTTTCCAGTTTATTTCTGCAACCCTTTAAAACAATATGTATTGTATAAAGCACAACATACACCTGCACACACCCTGAAAAAAAAGGTTGAAAAGCTGTCACTGTGGCGGTACCCTTTTGAAAGGTACTAATATGTATAATTTAGGCACTAATGTGTACAAATATGTACTTTTAAGGTACTAAAATGCATCTTTTAAGTGTAAATAAGCTACAAAGGTGTATCTTTTGAAAATGCACCATCTCAGTGACAGCTTTTGTACCTTTTTTTCTAAGAGTGTGCTGTAGTCTGTGCTTGACTGTTTGTTCTGTGGTGATTTCAGTGGGTTTATTATGCCGGCTTGACAAGGCTAACATAGTATTATTGTTTAAAAGCTATATCTGTGAAGCCTGTATAATCATTATGCTTTCAAAATAAGCTTAACTTCCAGGTCACGCTTGTCAAGCTGATCTCAAAGTCAAGGTTTGCCAAAGTTTGTCTTGATGCTTTCTTTTCTAGTCTAAATCTAAGAGAGGATCTTCATTCTTAAAATGCCTCAATAGTCAATACACCACCAAGCGGTCTTTGCCTCTATAATATAAGCATCTATTATGATTATGTTGCTTTGATAAAGCCACCATACCGATCTACCATTTCTTCTTCGGAGACTAAATTTGGACTGTATCTCCTGGTGTTTTCAAGCTATAACCACTGGACTTACTCAGGTTGCTATATCTTTTCTAACTGATCTGACTTACGGTTTTTGTAAACTAGATAATCAAAACTGCAAAAAAACTAACAAATACTGTCATTGAGGGGATCAAAACTTTTGTACAATAACACATTTGTAGTGTATTTAGGCTATCACCAGCAGAGCTTAATGTGTTAAAACACGCTAGCAATCATTCTTTCAACATGCTAAGTCTTGTTAACAACATGTTAAATCATGCTAGCTACATGCTAAGTCATGGTAACAACGTCCTAAAACGTGCTAACAATACATCATGTGTTAAATCATATGAGAAACATATTAAAACATGCTAGCAACAAATCATGCCAGCGACATAGTAAAACATTCAAACATGCTAACATTCTAAAACATGCTAGTAATGTGTTAAAATAATGCTAGCAACATGCTAAAACATGCTAGCAAGGTACTAAAATTTGAGTAACTAATGGAAATCACTGGATGTATATGGGTTTGGATTTTGGCCTGATTTAACTTGACTGTGTTTCTGCTGGATTTTGTTTTCATTACAGAAGACTTGACCACATAATGGGTGCTTCTGAGTAATTAAACATACATCAAAACAAAATAAGAGGGATGGTTTGAAATCATTCTCCCTGACAAGTGCTGATGGATCTCCAGACAAATGTAGCGGTTCCTGTTGCAGTGTTTTCTTTGTTTTCATGCGAGCCTATTCCCTAATGGCAATGTCAAGATTGGTCAATGGAAAGGTCATTGTTTCCTTGGAAAGTATTTTAATGAGCCCTGAAGTCATTTGATCTCCATTCACAGCCCCTTCAGCCACTTGTGCCAAAGAGAGCAACACCGACCGGCCTGTTTTTCAGTCTTTCAGCCCATTTGGTTTCATAAGTAGGATTCACATTCATTTCTTTATTGGGTTTTCAAGAGATTTCAAGAGACAGGTTACAGAAGTGTCCGGCTCTGCTTTTTAGGTATAAAAAAAAAGAGTGAGTGAGAGAAAGACAGAAGAGTAAATTTAAAGACAATGAACTCAATACAGAAAATCTGCTTGTAAACCAACTAATACTAGTTCACACCACTCGTTAACGTTTCAGGTTGATCTAACACACACACACACACACACACACACACACAGACACACACACAACACATAAACTATGAAAATCTTCTCCACTGGCACAGCTCTCAAATCTCATTATACAACGAAAGAAAAAATTACTGTAAAATTTACTTTGAAATAATTCACTCACAAATTGCGAATGAATTAAGTACAAATAAACAGCAAGTAACACTAATATTGAAACATTTAAATAGTATTTGGTAACACTTTTGTTCAGGGACCAGTTCTCACTATACTAGTTGCTTATTAGCATGCATATTAACATACTGTCTGTTTATTAGCGCTCATAAAGCACATATTAATGCCTTATTCTGCATGACCATATTCTAGACCCCTTAATCCACCCTGTATCTGAACTTAACAACTACCAACTATTAATAAGCAGCAAATTAGGAGTTTATTGAGGCAAGTCGTATTTAATTGTTAGTTAATAGTGAGAATTGGCCCCTAAACTAAAGTGTGACCATATTTAGAAAAAAATACATTTTTACAGTGTATATTCAAGACATGTCACATCAGGTAATGCCAAAACAACTGTGACGAAACTGAATATACATTTATTTAAGAAAAACATTGGTTTGTTCCTCACACAAAGCTGCATGACTGCAGAAGGTTTGCAGACTCTTATTAAATTCCAATTTATTTCTAAAGCACTTTAAAAACTATATAGTATACCAAAGTTCTGTATAATTCAAATAAACTAATTAAGAAGATAAAAAGGGGAACATTCACAGAAAAAAAATGTTTTCGTTAACTATGTGTCAAGGTTTTGGGTAGAGGATGGAGCGAGGACTCAGTATTGCAGAAAATGGGTTTTTAATTGGTAATAAAACAAAACAAACAACAAAAACTACCACGAGGGGGAAAAACAGGCTGGCAAGGCAAGGCAAGACAAGGCAAGGCAAGGCAAGGCAAGGCAGGATCTGGACACATCCAGGGATTGACGAAGACATCCAGGGGGAAATACGACAACGAACGGACGCAGGACTGCAAACACAAGGAGAATAAATGGAGAGCAAATGAGGAGGGTAAAGAGGGAACACATGTGGGGCAAATTAACCAATAATCAGGTAACAAGATGGGAGGGGTCAAGACAAGTGACATGAGCACATGGCACACCGAATCAAAGACAAAAAGCCATGTGCTCACACAAAAACAAACACAAGCACATGGCCAGCAAAACAAATCACAAGCAATGTGCTAGAACAAGAGACACGAACACGCAGTTAATGAGAAAACTCATAAGCCGCGTGTTCACACAAGACAACAAGAAAAGCACGCGGCTGAACACAAACCGCGTGCTTCACAAAACACAACACACGTGGACAGAAGAGCGCACGGCCGAGCGAACTCGAGACCGCACGCTCCCCACAACAGACAGAACATGGAGCGCGAGTGTCCGGACCCCGACACGAAACCGAAACGCAAGACTTGAGTGCCGGGATCTGAACACCACGCTCCAACATGAAACAGTACTCGCAGACGAGAGCGCACGGCTCGAGCGCACTCGAAGCCGCACGCTCACTTGAAAACAATGACATGACGCGAGTGTTAGGGCTCTGTCACAAAACTATGAATTACCCTAGACCGAAGTGACAGAACCCTGACACTAGCCCCCCTCAAAAGGGACGCCACCTGGCGTCCCTAACGAGACACAACAAAAACAAGACAGGAACATGACAGAACAAACATGACAACACAAGACCGCTACATACCAGGCAACACAAGACAGGAAAACTCTAAACACTGGGACAAAGAGGGGAGGGAGGGAGGGAGGGGAGCCAAGCCAGTGCCAGCAGTACAACCCAGAAAGTCATTACGGGAACCAGGGAGGGGCGGGAGGGTTGAGCCAGGGAGGCTCAGGCAGACCAGGAATCTGGGGGAGCCAGGGCGGGACCGGAGAAACAGACCAGGGAGGCTCCGGCCTAACAAGAACAGGAACCAGGGGGGGGGGGGTTTGAGCCAGGGAGGCTCAGGCAGACCAGGAACCTGGGGGAGCCAGGGCGGGACCGGAGGAACAGACCAGGGAGGCTCCGGCCTAACAAGAACACCAGTAGGCCACCAGGGCGGAGCCGGAGGGAGCCTGGGCGGGGCCGGCAGGGCAAGGAACCCGAGCGGCGCCGGCAGGGCAAGGAGCTTGGGAGGGGCCGGCAGGGCAAGGAGCCCGGGCGGGGCCGGCAGGGCAAGGAGCCTGGGCGGGGGCGGCAGGGCAAGGAGCTTGGGCGGGGCCGGCAGGGCAAGGAGCTTGGGCGGGGCCGGCAGGGCAAGGAGCGTGGGCGGGGCCGGCAGGGCAAGGAGCTTGGGCGGGGCAAGGAGCCTGGGCGGGGCCGGCAGGGCAAGGCGCTTGGGCGGGGCCGGCAGGGCAAGGAGCGTGGGCGGCGCCGGCAGGGCAAGGAGCCCGGGCGCGGCCGGCAGGGCAAGGAGCTTGGGCGGGGCCGGCAGGGCAAGGAGCTTGGGCGGGACCGGCAGGGCAAGGAGCCCGGGCGGGACCGGCAGGGCAAGGAGCCCGGGCGGGGCCGGCAGGGAAAGGTGCTTGGGCGGGGCCGGCAGGGCAAGGAGCTTGGGCGGGGCAAGGAGCTTGGGCGGGGCAAGGAGCTTGGGCGGGGCAGGCAGGGCAAGGAGCTTGGGCGGGACAGGCAGGGCTAAGGGCTTGGGCAGGGACCGGCAGGGCAAGGAAGCCCGGGCGGGGCCGGCAGGGAAGGAGCCTGGGGGGGGCCGGCAGGGCAAGGAGCTTGGGAGGGTCTGGGACGGCCTCCAGGCCGTGTGGGATGGAGGAAGCCCTTCTCCTCCTCCTCCGTCTCCGAGAGCGGGGCACTGCCACTTCGTCGGCCACCTCTTGGGGCGCAGCCGCCTCTTCGGCCGTCACTGGGACCGCTGCAGCTTCTCCGGCCATCACTGGGGGCGCTGCAGCTTCTTCGGCCGCTTCCGGGGCCGCTGCAGCCTCATCAGCCACCCTCGGGGGCATTGCGGCCTCCTCGGCCGCCACACGGGGAGCCTCATCGGTCACCTCTAGGGGCATAGCAGCCTCTCCAGCTGCCTCTAGGGTTGGTGAGGCGTACCCATTCCTCCTCCGTCTCCGAGAGTGGGGCACTGCCACCTCATCGGCCACCTCTGGGGGTGCTGCAGATTCCTCAGCAGACGCTGGGGGTGCTGCAGCCTCTTCGGCCGTCTCTGGGGGCGCTACAGCCAGAGGATTCCCCTGTCGGGCTAGGAATTCGATGAACCCCTCGAAAGACAGGTGATCCAGCCCTCTCATCCTCCACCAGTTGAGGGGCTCATCAAGGGCGTAATTGAAGAGGTCCTTGAGGGCCGCATCATTAAACCCCAACACCTCTGCAGCACCGCTGAACTCCAGGGCAAAACTCCTAACGTCAGCCCCTGTTGACGGAGGGAGCTCAAGGTCCTAAATGGGAGCATGCGCTGGTAGTGGGGGCTGAAGAGAGTGGAGGCTGGTGGATGGCGCAAACCTTTCTTCCGCTGAGTCCTCATCTTGGTCCGTTCGTACTGTCAGGGTTTTGGGTAGATTTAAGAGGATGGAGTCAGCGAGTGATCGTATTGCAGAAAAGGGTTTTTAAGTGGTAATAAAACAAAACAAACAACAAAAACTACCCCGAGGGGGAAAAAACAGGCTGGCAAGGCAAGGCAAGACAAGGCAAGGCAAGGCAAGGCAAGGGCAAAGGCAAGGCAGGATTCTGGACCACCAGGGATGACGAAGACACCAGGGGGAAATACGACAACGGAACGGACGCCCGGACTGCAAAAACAAGGAGAATAAATGGAGAGCAAATGGGGAGGGTAACGAGGGAGCACATGTGGGGCAAAATTAAATAATAATCAGGTAACAAGATGGGAGGGGTCAAGACAATTGACATGAGCACATGGCACACCGAATCAAAGACAAAAAGCCATGTGCTCACACAAAACAAAACACAAGCACATGGCCAGCAAAACAAATCACAAGCCATGTGCTAGAAAAAGAGACACGAACACGCAGCTAATGAGAAAACTCATAAGCCGCGTGTTCACACAAGACAACAAGAAAAGCACGCGGCTGAACACAAACCGCGTGCTTCACCAAACACAACACACGTGGACAGAAGAGAACACGGCCGAGTGAACTCGAGACCGCACACTCCACAACAGACAGAACATGGAGCGCGAGTGTCCGGACCCGACACGAAACCGAAACTCAAGACATGACTGCCGGGATCTGAACACCACGCTCCAACATGAAACAGTACACGCAGACGAGAGCGCACGGCTCGAGCACACTCGAAGCCGCACGCTCACATGAAAACAATGACATGACGCGAGTGTCAGGGCTCTGTCACAAAACCAAGAATAAACTAGACCGAAGTGACAGAACCCTGACACTATGGAGCTTGACAGCACCTGCACATAATTTACTGCCATCGTATGAAAAACAGCAGCGTGAACAACCTGGTAAACATCACTGATGGGAGAAAAAAAGTCAAACTGGAGTGACATGAGGATCAGTAGATGATGAGAGATTTTCAAAATAACATATAATCTTTGGATTAGCGCTGATCTCACAGGGATTCACTCAAATTATACTGGGACTGTAAACACAATTTACTATGTGCATGTATTTATATATCTATGAGAGAGGGATTACTGCTTTGTTTGTGAAGACGTGGACAAGATGCTATAAAGATCGAGGAGACTATGTGTGTGTGTGTGGTGGTGAGTGGGAGGGAGTGTGTGTTTGGGTGTGTGTGTGTGTGTGAGTGTAGCGTGAGTGAGGGTGTGTGTGTGTGTGTGTGTTGGTGTATGTGTGTGTGTGACACCTTAATGACGGCCAGACCCCGCAGGTCCAGCAGTTCCAGGTGTTTTGTTTGCTGGAGTGAGGGTCTTGTGTTCAATGCACAGTCCAGATGAATATGCAGCCCACAGAAACCACTGGTGTCTCTCGCTTTTTGAGATTTAACAAGAACCATCAATCCTTCCTCTCTGTTTTCTCTCAGCATTATTATGATCAGAGCTCAACAATAAGGACTGCCTGATGGCCCAGGGCCGGTGCGAAGGACATCCAAGCCAGTGCTGCATCAGTACAAAAGTTTATCGAAAGTCTTGCCAATTTAAACATTCAAGCAATTTTAATCCATTCATGCCCGTGCAGGAATACCAGAGTTTTTTTTTTTTTGCTTGAATGGACACGTACACACACACAAAAAAATAATTGTCAAAATGCCCGTCTTGGCAAGTATCCTCGTAAACACAGATGTAGCGTCTTAAGTGAACTGAAACAGGGAGAAATGGGATGTGTATCATTATACTGGATTCATACAGGAGCTCTTAAAGTGATAGCAGCCTAATAAACCTTCTGCTGTCTGTCATTAATGTTAATCAAACAACAAAAAGAAACTAAATCACTTTTATAATTTTAATGTTTAATCTATATTTAACCAGGTTAACCACGCTTATGCAGTGATTTGATTATTCAATTTTTGTTCCTGAATACTACTGTAATGAGACTACGGAGTTAGACCTCATGTGCATAATTGTTCTATTGCAATTATTTGTGTGTTTTCTTGTTATTTTAATATTGACTGTTCACTTATCTTTAATAATGTTTGAACTTTATATTAGTTTGGTCAGTAGTTTTTTGCTGTGGTATCGAAACTGGAATCGAGAATTGTAAAATTGAATTGGTATCTAAAATTTTGGTGTCAAACTGTAAACAGCCTTGTTATTGGAATACAAGTTATTTGTTTTTTTTTTTTTTTTGTTTTTTTTTTTTTTTGAGGCCAAACAATGACAAACTTACTATTTATGTAATTATTTAGAACTCTCAGTCAACTTTTATCTCGTATATGATTTTTGGTGGAGTGTGTGGACTTTTTTCCCCCAAGTATTTTATTTAGAACTAAAAAAATTCTTAGTGTCGAGCCCTGTTATGCTTCTTTGTCCCTTTTTAAAACATTATATTTCAATAATAACCCCACTTTTATGGTGTTTGCTTAGTCAGCCATTACAACTACTATTGCTCACACACATGATTAGTGATCTGAACAAACCTCTAAGTATTAACATTGGGTTTGTAACTTATTCTGTATCTGCACGATTTCTGCAGACAGTGCAAATAATGTAGCTCTTTCTGCTTGTTTTTTGCTTTGTGTCGTCTGTGAAAGGTCTCTTCTATCTCCAGACATCTCAGCTTCACATGGCTCAGTGTTTTAGACAGGCTTTGATCAGACTCTGAGCATCTGATAAATGTTACAACATGACAGAGATCTTTCTATCCCACCAAATCTCCCTCTCTCTTTCTTCTTGACTCATCTGTCCATCAGTCTAATTTCCACACAGTAAATTAGGAACAGTGTTTCACATCCTTTATCTTTATTCAGCAATTGCTGAGAAACACAAGGACTGTATTATCCACATTCATATTCTCTGTGTCCTTGATGTTATCCATCTAACCCGCCGGACTAACTGGTAAAAACCATAATTCTTTCATCACTGTGTTTAATGTCTGGCCAGAATCATCTGTCATATTCTATTGTACATGTTCAGTTGGGTGGTGGTTTGTTAAAGTCAACATGAAATCAAAATGAACACTATTTTCGTAATACTTGTTTTATTGTGATTGATTTACAGATCTGTTTTTATAGTATTTTATCAAAATGTTCAACTTCAAATTGCTCTTATTTTTCAACTACTTCACACACTTTTCAACCAAACATCATCATTCATTCAGTTCTCAATGGCAAAACTGAAGTCCTGTTCTAGTCCTGTTTCACTCAGCATTGTTATCGGACTAAAACCATTAAAAATAGCTGCACTAACTGAAATAAAGCTGAATTTAAATATTAGATGAAAAACATAAACTTGAAAAAATATGAAAATTAGAAATGTTGCTGACAAATAAGTTTAAGCTGAAGTACTAACAAATAAAGCTAAATAGAAATCTAAAAAAAAAGAAAAGAAAATTAAAGCACAAAAAGCACATTGCACATGAAATTTAAAATTGAAAACATTTCACAGAAGTAAAATGGGTAACATATACAGTGCCTACAAAAAGTGCAAAAAGAAAGAAAGAACTGATTGGTCTTTAATAACTTTAATAATACTTCACTAACTTTGTTCCTTTCACATTTTTTTTCAAGAAAGAAAGAAAGAAAGAAAAAAAGTTGGTCACTGTACATGTCCATCAGACGCTCTGTTCCTGTCTGAGTGGGCGGTTCTTGGCTAGAATAAGATACAAAGTTGACCAAACTTTCATGCCGATAGTTAGAAGTGTGTGTGTGTGTGTGTGGTGTGTCTGGTGCGTATGTGTGTGTGTGTGAGGGGAGTGACGTGAGTGGGTGTGTGTGTGTGTGTGTAGTTGTGTGTGTGTAAGTAATGGACATTCCTTCTAAGAAACCATCAGTGTTTTTCATCCGTCAGTCTCCTCCTGAGAGCGTCTGTGAATAATACTCAGGTGTTTGTGTAACTACACATTCCAAGAGTCTCTGTATATTTATGCCTCTCCCTCTCTCTGCAGTGTTTAAACGAGAAGAAACTGAACTGTACAAAGGAAATGAAAGAATTTAGGGAGGCTTTAGTGGTGTCTTTGTTTGACCCTGTGTGTGTGAGTGTGAGTGTGTGTGTGTGTGTGTGAGAGAGAGTGTGAGGGAGTGGTGTGTTGTTGTGAGGAGGTGTGTGAAGGGAGGTCCTGATTTGCCACTGAGAAAAGTATGAAAAGCCTTCAGGGGGATTTCCTCTGAAAGAAAGACCTCCTCCTCCTCTTTTCTGACCCTTTACTTGCTCTCTCTCTCTCTCTCTCAAGCACTTTACAGTTGAGACAAAACGGTGCAGTGAGCTGACGACAGACTACTTAAAACTTTGCATTTCCCAGCAGACGTCGTACTCTTGTACAAACTTGCAATAACTTGCTAAACAATGGCTGTAATCCACATTAGTCCGAATCTACCAGCCGTCCCAAACTGGACACCATGGAAGCACCTCTGGATATGAGACTATCATGGGAATGCTGCCATTACCAATCCAGAACTAAACTGGGAATTTTTCTCTGCTGGAGGCACAGATTTTAGGATGACAACTCAGTAGCCGCGATTCAGTCATCAAGATGGTAAATAAGACTCGTTCATTTGACTTTTTACACACACGGTTGGTGTTGTTGTGCCACTGACCCACTGAACCACTGATAACTGGACTACTGAACTAGTGATAGCTGACTGCTGTTGTAGTAGGTGACCATGATTTAGTCCTTATCATGTTTTAATGTTCATTTAGCATGGCTATAAGTTAAAATAAATGTTTTGTCACTTTTTACACTTTGTTGCTGCAAAAGTTTGCAATGACTTCTTGAAGTTGGTCTTAATTTATGTTACTGATAAAAATGAACATTCTGAAGTTTGAACAATCACCGTTTATGGTTAAAAGACTTTATTATGTACTTTAAAAGACCTGAATGTAGTGAGCAAAATGGACTTGTGATCAGCCTCTGTTTTCATATTTATTTGATTCTAGCCCTTGGTGTGGCGATCTTGCAGTAAGAATAAAATGGATTCATCATTCGCAGTTGTTTATAAATGAAAAACCTCCTGGATGTTCAGTGTGGTCTCAGATTTTTCTTGAGATCCTCAGCTTGACCCACTTTCCAGTTTCTACAGTATATTGATGGTTTGTTTTGCCTCTCTGAATGACTGATGGTGTTTGGCTGAGAGTTGAAGCTTTATGTTGTGTTTTATTTGAGTTAGGCAGGTGTGTTTAATCTCTGATACTGCAGTGATTTACACACTAAAGAGAGCAGATCGAGGTGTGTTTAAGGCATGTTTGAGGATTCAGACCTTTGGAGTTCATGCCAACTGCAATATGAACCTGCAGAGCAGAAACCAGTCTACACTCCCTTTAGATGATTATATAGCTTATACTGTATTTATCTGTCATTTCACCAATGTTCCAACATGTGGTGATTTTCTGATATTTCTGGTTTTATTGACAAATGAGAAGTGTAATAATCCCATTTATTGTCTTCACAGATAACATAAAAACTTCACAACAGACATACAATGAGCTCTGAGACTAGTGATGTTATACTACCGATCAAAAGTTTGGGGTCAATAAGAAAATTTGCAAGGATGACATTAAATTGATTCAAAAGTGACAGTTGGTAAAGACAGTTATTAATGTTACAAAAGGATTTTTTGAAATAGCTTAATAAATGCTGTTATTTTACTTTATTCATCAAAGATTCTGAAAAGTTAAAATGCATCATGGTTTCCTGCATTATAGAATATGAAGCGAATTTTCAGCATTGATAATAATCAGAAATGGTTCTCGAGCAGCAGATCAGCATATTTAGAATGATTTCTGAAGATCTGTGACACTGAAGACTGGAGGAATGATGCTGGAAATGCCGATTTGATCACAGCAATAAAAATAAAATAATAAAAAAATTAAATATATATAAAAACATTTTTACAGTAGTTACATGCGTATAAAGCTTGTAGTGTTCAACTTCAATGTAAAAATAGTTTATTTGCCAAATTTTCAGAGAGAAAATTTAAAGTACACTACTACTCACTAAGTATTTTTTGTTGATGTTCAAATACATTTATTATCATATTGCAATACTTTCATCTCAGTTGTTTTGGTTCAAAGCTTAGAATTTATTACAGAATGGTTTTGGAAAAAAACAAACACTAAATGCTTATTTTGTAGGAACATCAATAAAAGTCTCCTGAATTTTTGTTTGCCATAATTTATGGTAAAGCAAAGCGTGCTAAAATAAAATTCCCTACTGTAATTTCTCATCTACACACCTTTCTGCATATGACATGCACAACAGATCGCTAAAGCGACAGTGCATTTTTAAACATGTTACAGTAACACACATAGCTTTGACGCTAAATAAAAACATAGATGTGATCATGTGACGTTAGACATGACCGGTTGCAATATACACATAGAAGTGTTGGGACGTCCTGTGAGAGCTGTTTGGAGCGTTGAGCAGGCCGCTCACCTGCACACTTGATTTCTTGTGCAGGGGTTCAACTGACTGTTTGACAGCTGTTAGACTAAACTCTCACATTCATATACATACAACAGTCACGCTGTGCTCGGGCCTGTTAGCAGCTCTCACAGACCTCGACAACACCAAACAAACTCATGCCTTCTGGCATCTACCTGTCACAGGATTAGTGTTCAACACAGACACTGTGTGTGTGTGTGTGTGCGTGCGTGCGTGCGTCATGTACGTATGCATACATTTGTACAATATGGACTTATTAGTATTATATGTTATTTAGAATGTCATACAACAAAATATGTTGTCATTCAGTTTTAATTATACGTTTGTATAAATGAAAAAATTTGTAAGCATTATAACACGCAATTAAAACCAGGAAATGTTTTCTAAATATAATATATATATATAAAGAAATTATTTGGTATATTCTAATTTGATTACACTTTAAAAGAACAATTACATTGTTAAAGTTTTGTGATTTAATTTCATTAGACACCATTTTTTATGATACATTTGTATTCATTCAAAAACATTTATTTAGGGATAAATAAAATACATTTAATTGGGCCCTAAATTAAAAGCTAGCCTATTTTGTGGGGTTTAATTGTAAACAAACAAGTTATGTTTATTTAAACAAGTAATGTTTATTTTAATGTGTTTATTTCTCAGGGTATAAACATGTGAAATGCATTTGTTCCCTATTAATGGCATAAAATACATATCTTGAAAAATATTGATAGTGAATGATATGGAAATAAATCTTGTCATAATTCTTTTATCCTCCAGCCTTAGCACATCACTTAGATAAAGTGATACTCTAAAAGTGGATATTTACAAATCCGCATTTCCATCACTTTGTTGCGCTTATCACAATGCATTCTGGGATTGGTATTCAGTACTAATGATGCTGCATTAGGATTTGGCTTAAGTATGTTTTGGAAAAGCCTTCACGTGAAGAATGTACCTGTGACTCCCTAAAATACTGCCTATGTAGGGAGCTCACTAAGCTTTGGATTAAAGCCCCAGTGTGGTTTTACAGATTTGTTTTGGCATAATAAATAAGTTAGTGGGTTACAGCTGTTGAAACACTGTCGGTATGATGCCTTAAGGATAGGAAATAAAATAAAAAGGAAATGGAAAAGGTTTTTCTTGTAACTCTGCAAAGTTAACACATCATTTTACTGAGGGTAACCACCCTGTGTCTGACATGTCATAAAATATATTTTAAGGGCTTTTTATAACCATCAACAAACTGACTGTGATGTTTTGTGCATTTTCCTTCGGATCTTCTGACCTTGCCGAGTTCCTGTCAAGCTCACAAAGAGAAATCTGATGATTTACGGCTGTTTGCTATTAGCATGCGGTTCATCATCCAGATGTTCCCAGTCACATGGTGTCCCAGTGCCCTACAAAACATCCTAGAAATAAAGGGGTTTTCTGAACGGCACATACACTGGGTTGCCAGATCATAGACTAGTGATTTTAAATCCAGATTTTTAGGGTGTATCTGCCAAAACTGTGGTAACGTTCTCAATTCTTCCTTTCACTTTTCCACCTGACGCAATGCTCCAATCATTCTGAAGTCCAGGGAACTGTAAGCAAGCATGTGTGCTATACAGCCGTAATATGTTTGTGGTCTTTCGTGTGTTTTGAGTTGCCAATATTTATTTTGGAAACAAGTCCCAGGACCCTCAATCAAAATCCAATGAAATATGATATCCGGGATCATTTGGAGTCAGTCTTGCGGCCTTGGATCTCAGCGAGAAACCACAGAGCGTTGCTTCATCAGCAGGGTATACTGGGGAGAAAGTCAATAAAATATACTAGCTGTAAAAATAAGTTGGCAGCGTGCAGAGACAGACGTGTTCGCGAGACCTGCAGATGTCAGAGGAGATATATGGACAGAACAGCACTTTAGTTTGTCCGCAGTGCATGGATTGCAAAAGATGCAAAGAATGCAAGAAATGTATGAAGGCGATTTATTCTAAGCCAATGAGAAATGCATTATGGTCTGAGAAATGCACTAAAATAATAAATATGATCAAGAAGATGCATAGACAAATTATACATTGCACCAAAAGTGCTACTGTGAAAGCAATCTTAAAACCACTGTAGAACCTTTATTTTGAAAACTGCATTCAGAGTGAGTTAATCGAGGAGTAGCTTGTCAGATGTTGTAGATGTTTGTATGATGAGTGAGGGCCGTGGTGTGAGAAAGCTCCATTGTGCCAAACTCCCTCTCTAAGGAGTTAAAGCACAGTGGCACAGAGACAAAGGCAACACTGTCCTGAAGAGGGAGGAGAGGAGGAAGAGAAGGAGAGCTGCTGGGAGAAACAGATCACAATTACTGGAATCTGACAGCTGAAATGAGAGGCTTTCCAAAGCTTACAGATAATGAAGAATCCCGTTCAGGTTAGATTAGTGTTCATCTCAAGAGTGCACATGGACTTTCTAACTTCAAGCACTTGCACGTTTAACATTTTTGTGTTCTTTGTGCAACGCTGAAGTGATTACAGAGCTTGAAAAGAGGGTTTTAAAGGCTCTGAGTGCCTATTTTGTCCCATGCCACATGCACAAGTCAAGTCTTATTATTTGACTGTATGAAACATAATTTTTTGCATGCTTTTCGTCAACTATTGGTAATTTTGACTTGAACTCCGATAAACACAGCTTCCTCAAAACACACTTTTACACTCTTTCTAAATTCATTTGTCAACTGATAGAATTCTGACAAGTTTTCATGCAAAATGTCACCCCCGTGTGATTTCCACCAAAGGTCTTATTTTCACACCCGTGTTAGACACATATGCCCATGCACAAACAATTATACAACTGTCGTGAACGCATTAAATCAAAATGCAATTTTTCTGCCATTTGCAACATGCAACTGGGCATCTGTGGGTGTTTATGGAGGAAGACCATGTAAATTAAGCTTTTCAAGAACCACATCTTATTTCTAAATAAAGTCTAAAACTCAGTCTGTGCATTTGCAGTTGGATTCCATGTCTAAAGACCATGTCTAAATCTGACGTTACAGCATTGCCTCTCTGCAATTACAGTCAAAAACGGCCTTTGCATTTTAGCGCACATAAGTTCACCAACCCAGGTATGCCTGAAACCTATACTTGACATGTACAGTACTTGCACAAAAATGACAAACCTCCTAGGCCTTGCACATACGACTTTGTACACGTAGACACATACTTGCAGGGCACTGTGCTTAAAATGTAAGATTCTTTAATCAGGGACCCAAACCTCACATGATGTCTGTTTAATAGCATTCTGTCCTGGAAATGACATTTTTATTATTTTTGGAATGAAATGGCCAAAATTGCTAAATCAAATTCCATTGCATGCATTTTTTTTTAAATCCTAAATACACACAATTAAATATTTTCACACTTTTTGCATAATGAATAATAAATTAATAGAACTGACTGGAAGACACACAATAAAAATCTTAACTGATACTGTTGTGTCTTTAGTAAGCGAGTAACCTATTAGTGATGCTTGCCTTAGCATACAAACACCACTAAATACAAGGCTGCTGAGAAACAGGTTGTTTATTACAGGCTGTGCATTTATGAAATCATCTGCAAAAAGCTTCAGAATTAATGACAGCTGAGCTTTGGTGTGTTTCAAACATTATTGAAGCTTACAATTACCTGTTGAGCTCCGTGTCATGCAATTATAGAGAGACATGTGCACTGCCAAATAAAAATATATTTTAGCAACAGATATTTATGTGTAGATTTAATTGAGAGTTGTCACACCAAAACTGTACTTTACAAAAACACTGAGAAATGCAATTGACAGAGCCTTGAATGCAAATACCAGACTACAGTAATAGCTCCAGGCTCCAGATATACTTCATTTGGGATCCTGAGGATTTGTTAAATGAAGTTTGACTTGGACGTGTTTGGAAAACAGAGGTGTGGACATGTAACCACATGCACCTGGGACGGACCACCCGGAACGAGACGCAAGCATGGGCCAGACAAACTACTTTGGTTAACGATTAAACAAAAAGGCTATTGTTTCTTTCCACAATTGTTCAAAATTATTAATCATTAAACTCATTGTGGAAGGTCCTGTTCTAATTCCGTTCAGAATCATAAAACAATGCACACTGAAGATAAGCTTACAATTCGAATTGCTTCAAATCAAGAATATCAAGCAGAAAATAGTGAGAACGTGAGAAAGTCTAGCGCAGTTAAACATCAATGTGTGCATACTTCATAGATGAGTACATGACGAAGCAGACATCTAATGTCTGTATCATTCAGTGACTCAAACTGGGGATTCTCCAGTAATTCAATAAACTGCAGACTTGGAGGAATCATTCATGTCTGTAGTCTACCGAAAAATGTAACAATGCTAAACAAAACCTAAAATGTTAAAACTAAAAAACTCAAAATGAAAGTAAAACTCTAAACTAAAAGGAAGGGTTTTGTTTATGTTTGTTCTTTCCAAAGTAGACATAAACTTCCTCTCTGAGATCACACTGTAATCATCTTAACCAGGAAGCCACTACGTCTGTTTGGCTAAAATTAATAGACTAAACAAACAACTTAACACGGCTAAAGCATGCATTTCTCACTACGGTTAATCATTGCACTAGGCTTCATAAAAAAAATTTTAAACATGCGGTTTAAGAGTTTCAACCTCTAACTTGCAGTAGATGGTTATCCATTCTGTAACAGGTTTTGTCTGTTTAAGGTTTAAACCAAGGTCATCCAGACTGGAGAAGAACAGATTTCACTAGTATTCCAGACAGCATTTCCTGTGCTTTTCCCACATCTGCTTTGTACATTATTCCAAGTCGGACACAGGAAACGTGAACCCAACATCCTCATTACGGAGGACTGGCTGAGAAAGAACATGGTTGGGATTGAAAATCAAAGGTTCATCGGGGGTGGTGGGGGGGGGGGGGGGGGGGGGTATGCCCGGGGGGGGTCTGCCCACGGCTCCGGGTGTGTGTTCACGGTGTGTTTGTGTGTGTGTGTGTGTGTGCACTTGATTGGGTTAAATGCAGAGCACAAATTCCCACACTTCATGTCACTTTTTGTTTCACTTTTTCAGACCATGTGTTTTCGTTGTTCTACCTTGTATTACTTGTATGCTAATGACACAAATCTGCTCTGCATGAGGTAAACCATCTCAAATGAGGTGTATCTGTCTTGGCCAAACTCACAATTTCAAGTCCCAGAGACATTATAAGCAGAAGGAGATGGCCACTAAAGGTAAAATAACCAGGAGAAATTGTAATACTTCTGTAGATGTCTTTCTATATAAATCACCTTTGTTCAAAACATGAACATTAACAAGGCAACAAGCCGACTGGCTCTTTAACTGCAAGGTGCCATACTTACAGCAGCATTATGATTTCTTCAATGCATATATGATAACCTAGCCCGTCTCTTCCACTTAAATTGCCTTAGGCAAGAGACACACTGCTTTCATACGGTGGACAACAGAACGGAAAATGTGGATTTAATTAGGCCAAAATAGTGAAACCTTGACATGACACAAGCTTCATTGTCTCTTTGCCTGGCTCTGTAACAAGTGAGATTTAGGAGGGTTGAAATTATGAAAAGGTTTTGCCACAGGCGTTTGACAACAACCTCATTTTACATCTGTAAACAAAGCATTTAGGGATAATGCACAATAACTGCAATATCATATAGCCTATCATGTTATATGTAACCCTGGATTTTTTTCATACAAAGAATAGAGTTATTAAGCCTCACAAATAAATCTCTCTCTTTCTCCACCTCAGAACCCTTCCTCTCTGGACTGGTCCATTCAGAGCGCCCTGTCGTCTCTTTTCCCTCCGTTTGAGGCTACCGCTCCTACTGTTCTCAGCCAACTCTTTCGCACCATTGAGGAACGTTACCATGGAGATGCACTGCAGTGCCTGCTGAACTTCCTTATCCCAGCCAAACATATCCTAGAGAGCGTGCAACAAGCAGCCTGTGTGAGTACAACACGCTAATCACAGCTACAACAAAAAAAAGGCCATCGGATTTAAAATTCAACAGTGCCTCAGTAAAAGCCAACCATCTAAAATGGCCAATAGCCTACCTACCAAGTGACTTGTTTTAATTTAATAATTTAAAGAAAAATTTCATCCAAAAATGAAAACATTTTCATTATTCACTCCTATACATCAGCCTCATGTCATTCCTAACCCGTTTGACTTTTTTTATGTGGAGTACAGAAGGTTGTACGTGGTCTAAAGGCTTGCATATATTCCAAGTCTTCTGAAGCCATACAATGAGATTTGAGAACTGAAGCAAGGAGAAAGAATTTTAATGAATAATGTCTTTAAAACGAAGTAGGAAATTTCACAATTGCAAAACTACCATTTCATCTTATATTGTTTGGACAAACAGCTATTAGTGCTCAAAACAAACGTATTCCACACTTCAACTTTAGTATAAAGGTTTAGAAGACTTGGAATATAGGTTTGCGTGGGCTACTTTTATGATGCATGACAGGTCATGCTCAGTGTATGCTTTCAGTGTATGGAAAAGGACAGTGAGAATGACATAAGAGTGAGTCAATTATGTATTTTCATGTTTGGGTGAACTAAGCCTTAAAGAGTAAAATATGATAGCATGCAGGGCAAGATGAAATCAGTTTCCTGCGCACACATTTCTTCTATGTGGACTTTTATGGCACAGATCCCACAAGCTACTTATCCTTGTCCACTCAGCACAAGATTGTTTTGTTTTATCTTCAGAAAGAACAAAGGCCTTCCGAGGCAGCTTCTTCTGAAGGGGATTCAAGAATGTTTGCGTGCCAGTTAATAAACCCAAGCCATTAAGGATCTTGTGGTCATAAAATCTGTCAATCCAAAATGATCTGCAAATCAACAAACTAGTTTTGCCCTTTCTTTCTCCCACTAGGCTGCATACTCGGATGTCCTGTTCCGGTGTGAGGGCTGGCCATTGTGCCTGAGAGATCGTGTGGTGATCCAACTCAACCCCATCAACCCTTTACTGCTCCGACCTGGAGATTTCTACTTGCAGGTGGAACCTTTTGGAGAACAGTCAGCCCGAATCGTCCTCAAAAGTCTTCTTGTGCAGGAAGACCTCTTGGGGCAAGAAAATCTGGTGCTGCAAGCTGGTTCCAGGTTGCTGGAGGGTCCTGCAATTGAGGAGACACCCATCCCTGAGACATCTTATCCATGCATATTCACGGAGTCTTGGCTAAGGGAAATAAATGAGGGACGTCATGGAAATCCTCTATGTCAGTGTGTGCTTTCCTCTGACCAGGGGGTTGTGAAGGTACCTTGGACCGAAGTTGCCAACCCAGAATTCCTTGACAGGCCCAAATCTAACATCTGGCCAGAAACAAATACATGTTCAACTCCAACTCTCTGTGTGAATGATCTTAAAATTAAGATTTCAGAGAACGAGTCACAGTCACTGGTACCTGTAGGCCTCTTACCACTTAAGATGGAAACTAGGATCCTTCCAGCAAATGATGGGATGGCGGTTTCAGTTCAGCTAGTGGAGGGTGGTAGCAGATTAGTGAAGGTTGACCAGGGACATCCAATAAGCAGTTTCGCTGGAAAACCTGTTGGCTGGGTATCTCCCAATACCTGCGACAGCAGGCACAACCGAGAGCTGGAAGGAGAATATGTGGATCTGATGGAGTTCAACAAAGATAAAGAGACTTTGGTACTCAACAAAATAGCAAGCCCACCAAAAAAAAAAAAAAAAAAAAAAAAAAAAAAAACGGGCTTCAAGTTAGTCAGAACGCTCAACCTGCCCCAAAAGTAATGTTAACCTGTGGGAGAGGAATGCATCTCTTGTATGCAAAACAAACCATCGAGAGCATGCAAAATTATCCAGAATCCAAATGCAGGTATAGGCAGTCTTACATGGCAGCCCTCCGAAACCCTGTGAATTTTGAGAGAGCAAGTATGCTGCCTTCCCTAGATGAAACAAGGACAGGTGTAGGGGAGGTTGAGCCAAGCTGTGAGGGACATGGAGTTGGCCATAGACTTAAACCTTCGAGTTGTACATTTGGCCAGACACCAAACCAAGCAGACAGAAACCCGATGCAATCCTTTGAGAACTCAGTCCAACAAAAGCAAAGCCCAAAGAACTCAAGTCAGAGCATATCTCATGACCGTAGTTCAAGGGAGAATGCAGAGTCTCTTGACCAACATATGACCCAACAGATCCCTAGCATGGTCCAAGCAAGACAACAACACAAGTCATTCCTCACTGGGCAACAGGATATCCATCAGACTGCACTTGAAACTAAGGCATTACCTGACAAAAGACACCACCTTCTGAACAACTCTTTTAGACTAGATTCATTTCAGATGCGGATTAGCGGCCACAAGCACGCCAAAGCCCAACACTTACCCAAAATGGGACTCAGGGCTTTACCTGACCATGGTGGTAACAGACAAGATGCTAATCTATGTTTGCAGGGTTTCAATCCAATTCAGCACGCACAGAAACAGCTAACACAGGCCTCAGAACAAAAACCTCCTCTATTTCAGCCCCAGTGCAGTCAGATCCTGTTCCAAAACGAGAAAAGGCCTTTGGATTACAAAGTCCTCTGTGATGACAGACTCAGTGCAAGAGGCCCAGGTTCACCTGTACAGGTGATCAAAGGTAAAAACAGGTCTAAATCCCACTCATCCTCTTCAGTCTCAGAAATAACCAGAGAGTGTCTGCAATCGCACAAGCTTGCCAATAGAAGCCGCAGTGATGTCTATCCAGAGATCATTCCCATGTTGCCTGCTGTCCAGGGAATAAAACACACAGCTAATTTGGTGTCCCCAAAATTAAACAGGCATCAAGAAGCAAGAAAGGGTAAGTAGAGTAAGACTTCTGCATGTAAAAGGGACTTGTGTTTCTGATTTGTTACAGGCATTTTGAAGAGTCGAATACGAAAAAAAATCTTCTAACAATTCTTTGCTGTGGTTCCTTGCTGTGTGTGTCAACTAATTGCATACAGATTTTACCCCGCGTTTCCATTTGTTGTCAAAAGAACATCCGAAGCAACATGACATCTGGCCAACATGCTGTTTTTTAGATCTTTATCTTTAAATGAAAAGCATGTTCAAACATGACTGATATGAACAGTTGCAAAAACGCAACTACTATGAGGCCATGTCTAGTTGCTGCCCACCATGACATATCAACTGATTTACAGACGACCTTGACCCTGGTCATTTGCTGAGGAGAAAATATACCCTTCTGAAAGGTCATCTTAAAAGAGAGCAAAGTGACACTGGCCAAAGGTCAAGTGTGTGCAGAGCGTTCCACAGGGGGATTTCTGCAGTCCTTCATCTGATTTCTTTCTTTAGCAGAACAGAATGAAAGCATTCATGAGGACCAAGATCAAAGAGCAGGGAACAAAAATAACTACATCCCCCCCATTTTATAGGGACGCTGTTAGATGTCTTTGTAAATGGGAAGAGGAGGGCGGTGGCTTTAGTTTTTTTTTCAAGATTTTCTAAAGGGGAGATCAACAGCTCCATCTAGCTGTGACACACATCTCTTCAATCATGCATTAAGTTAAGAAAAACTGAATTAGGTATTTAATCACCATCTTTTGTGTTGTTATATTTACCAGTGTTGAAAATAAATGTAATTTCTCGTCTTTCTAAGAACTCTACTCATCTGAAAACCCAGCTGTTAATGGAGTAGAGCTCCAGAAATCACATGCTGATCAGCTCTTGACTGGCCAGCCTGAGAATGGAGTTCAGACAACTTTACATTCCCAGGACTCCACAATCAACAGCCTTCTCCAGCTAGGCATCATCTGTCTACCGGGTATGCCTCCTAAACAATTTTTAATTGTGAATTTATTTGTTATGGTGTAGTCTTTAAAGCTCAGGGCTAGGACTGATCCATGCAAAGACTAATATATAAACAACTGTTCCTTTGAGCAAGAATTGTTCACTCAAACATTGAAATTGTCACATTTACTGTGTTTCAACAACAAAAATCATATAAAAACAGTCCACACATCATCTGATGACACATGATACAGTAAATTTGTTTGAAAAACAGATACAAGAGAACCAAAAGTACCATTGTTTAAGCCAGGGCTGTCCAAACTCGGTCCTGGAGGGCCGGTGTCCTGCAGAGTTTAGCTCCAACCCTAATTAAACACACCTGAACCAGCTAATCAAGCTCTTACTAGGCATAGAAACGTCTCAGGTTACTTATGTAACCATGGTTCCCTGAGTAGGGAACGAGACACTGCGTCCTCTAGGGGTCGCTATGGGGAACGCCTCGTCGTGACCCGTGTCTGAAGCAT
Organism: Sinocyclocheilus anophthalmus; assembly: GCA_018155175.1. Classification (NCBI taxonomy): domain Eukaryota; kingdom Metazoa; phylum Chordata; class Actinopteri; order Cypriniformes; family Cyprinidae; genus Sinocyclocheilus; species Sinocyclocheilus anophthalmus. The sequence goes on from JADLZN010001439.1 coordinate 157,930, forward strand.
ACATTGAAAAAAACACCAACTCGTTGGCCGGCGAAAGCCATGACGTCAATACCGGTGCGACTATATTATAAATAGACGCCGGGAGCTACACATCATTCACTTCTTCGTCTGAAGCTTGCGTCCGCAGCATGGCAAGAAACCTAGAGGACGCAGTGTCTCGTTCCCTACTCAGGGAACCATGGTTACATAAGTAACCAGAGACGTTCCCTTTCAAGGGAACTTCAAACTACGTCCTCTAGGGGTCGCTATGGGGAAACGGTATACCCACGCCACCATGCTGAGGGGAGTGCAAGCCAGAACAATGGCGAGCACTAAGTACCAACTCTAACAAAGCTTTAAGGGAGTTGCCCCTGGAACGTTAGACGGCTGCCAGTGACGTTATTCCCTACGGCCAAAGCCTAGGCTACATACCCCAAAATACTTACATGTTAGGGCCAAACTCCTGGGCCCGGGGTAGAGCTCAAGGCTTGGAATCAGAAATAGATTCCTTTAAGGGAATACAACCAAGAGCCTAGAATCATACTAGTCTTGGCCTGTCACACAGGGGCTACCGCACGTTGCTCTTTGCATGTGGTGACGGAACTGTCTCAACAGATCCTTAGTAGCAAAAACCCTGTTAAGTAGGTATCCAGAGGACAGGAGGAGTGGTGCCCAAGGCGGAACCGGGGTTTTAAACCACTCAAAAAGAGAACGAAGTCTTGCGCGCGTAGCTCTTAACATACAGGATTTTTAGAAAAGTGGGCAAAGAATAACGTGCACAATTACCAGCTATGTGGATTTTAGAAAAATGGGCAAAGCATAACGTGCGCACTTACCACTTATGTGGATTTTAGAAAAGTGGGCAATGCATAACGTGCACTACACTTGCATACCGTTCTAGGAGTTCTCGTGGCACCCTGAAAAGGCAGACTATAGATAAAAATAGCGTATCCCCAAACACTATGTCTAAGGCTATAATGCTGCAGTGGCTAGCAGTAAATCTGTAGCTGAAAGAGCAAACATCCAGCTCTCAATCGAGAGGGAGATCAACCTACAGCATGTTCCCATGGTGGAACAACTAGCAGTTATTCAGCTGAGGGAGCAACACACCCAGTTCTCAAACCGAGACGGGGCTCGACCTGCATCATGTTCCAAACTGGAACAGCTAGCAATAATTTACTTAGCTGTGGGAGCAACACACCTAGTTCTCCGTCGAGAAGGGGGCTCGGCCTACAGCATGTTCCAATGCAAGAACGCTAGCAGTAGTTTACCTTGGCAGAGGGAGCACAAACCCAGCTCTCAACGAGCGGGGGCTCGACCTGCAGCATGATTGAAAAAGCAGAGGGGTAAGCATACTGCCGTCTAGCCAGACTCTCATCCCAGGTAACCCTTTGATAAAAGGGGATCATTGTCTCAATACTACCACGAGGACAGCCCAGGGAGCGAGGAATCTAACTCCTCAGAGAGGATTAACACTCGAAAGAAACATCATACTCACAATAACCATCAAAGGGAGGGGGGGGGGTGATGCCTCAAGGGGATATCATGGTGATCGGGAAAAACCCCTCAGGGCGAACCGGATACGGTAGACCAGTCAGGGTAACATAAAAGCGTAACCCCAGCCCGGACATCCAGAAAATTTTTGCAGTGACGCGCCGGGGGACTGATGATCACGAAGGCTCCCGCAGAAAGCCTGTGTTATGGCCGCATGATCCAGGAAGTATGAAACCGAAACCTTACTTACCTTCTGGACATATATCGACGCGTGAAATAAACACTGCAAGTCGAGCACCGGTTTCTAGAAACACACAGGTCCCGGGAAACACTGCAAAGGAACTAGCAGAAGGGTATACACACAACCACCAGTTCATAGCACATACATATATTTATATACATATATTAGACATGGATCGTACTCACACACCACGGCTCCCGCGTTGGAGCTCTTTCCGGAAAAGCCTCTAGACCGGACCTTCAGTAAGGTGGTTACTATGATTTACCATAGAACCACCCAAAACTCATCGGTTCCAGAAGGAGGATGTTTTATGCAGGAGATATGGTGGTTTACAGGGGAATTAGGAAGGGGAAGAAAAAAGGGTAGATGTTACACCCCCTGAGAAAAAGAGTGGATACCCAAGTATTACTCTGATCCGAAAGCGCTGACGCCTTGTCTGGATCACAGCCCTCAGGTCCTGCCTACCTCCCTTCGACCCACGATACTACCTACCCCTACCCGCAGGCGGAGGAGAAGCACGAGCCGCGACACTAGCCTTCTGAGCCAGTCTCTGATCCTCAAATCGAGACGGGCCAGGACCCCTGGGTTGTTCTGGGTCAGACCTGGACCTTCGTGGAATGAAATTTTTGAAGGCCGCTGAGCGCGCCTTCACCTCCCTAAACTTCTCGACCACCGTCTCAACGGAAGTACCAAAAAGT